>QVIK01000172.1:48348-77574 GCA_003957845.1 Oidium heveae | reverse complement strand
TTCTTCGGATCCATTTTTAACCCCTCGTCTACGTTTAGTATATACCCTAGATATTTTATCTGTTTTAATGCAAAATCACATTTGGTTGGATATCATTTATTACTGAAAATTATAAATATATATTTATATAAATGTTTAAGAGCAAAATATAGCATTTTGTTTGATTTTGTATGAGCTATCAAGTACTCGACTCCTCAATTTCAAGTATATCAGAAGACTCTTTTCACAGTGCGATCCTTCCTTTATTGGAATCTAACGTTCAAGGTAAAATTTCTGGCGGATCAAACTCTAACGTTGATTTCCCTATGTCGGAGTCCTATGTTGCAGACCCCTTTGCTTGTCTCTCAATTGCCGATAAACAAGAGATGTTGTTAATGTTGGAAGAAAGACGAAGAAAAAGTAATGCGGTCCCAGTGCAACCAGTCCCAGAACCTGGGCCACCTAGAAAATCAATTGTTTTGCCTAAATGGGACGGGAGACAAGAAGACTTTAGATTCTACATGGATCTACTGAGGATTCGTGAGGAAATTGTGATGGGTTGTTGCCAGGAGTCAAGTTCTATTTGTGTCGATATAGTCGACTTCTTACCAGATGATAAAAGATCGAGAGTAACACATTGGTTCGCAAATAGTAAAAGGACTGGGACATTTCTCTGGAAAAACTTACTTGAAGTGGTAGAGAGAGAATTTGAAGATACTCAGGCTCAGCAAGCGGTTCTGGAGCTATTTCAGAGAATGGAACAAGGAAAGCACCAGTATTTCCTTGATTTTCAAAAAGACTTTGATAACAAAGTCGCTTCGTGTGGAGGTGAGGAACTTTTCACTCCTTCAGCCTTCACAAGGCAATTGAAGGCATCCCCTAACAACCGTTTGCGTAAGGCCATAATAGGCGTTAAGCTGCCACCGATAAAATGCTACACAGAATGGGTAGCAGGAGTGAGAGATATTGCCGAAGAGTTAGAAAGCTTTTCAGATTACAGGCCAAAGGGATCAGCACATATAAGTACTAAATATGGGCCTCCTAAAGGGGGTATAGGTTTGGTCAATTCGGATGAAAAAAAAACTTTCTTGATGCGGACGGAGATACCAATATGACAGGAATGGATGCCATCCTAGCCGCAATTAAGGATTTAAAATTAGATAGATCCAGCTCTAAACCAAAATCTCGTAAGAAACGGAAACTTAAGAATTCTGACTCGAAAGGACAAAAGAATAAAGCAGGAAAGCCTCGCGCACCTTGGCTGTCAGAAAAGAACTTCAATCGCCTGATTGAAAAAGGTGTTTGAGTGCGTTGCGAAAAAGATGTGCATATGGCTACAGAGTGTCCAACCTATCGACCGGCTGTACGTCCTGAAAATCTTGTAAGTCAATTAGAACAAGATTCCACTGATGATTCAGAATCAGATTCGGGAACGAGTAGCCCTAAGTATAGACGCACTTGGGGATAAAGACAAGTTACTATCTGATTCTGCTAAAGAAGAGAAGAATCCTCTTGATAAAATGATAAGTCAACCAATAGTAATAGATTGTTTAATAAATAAATTTATTTTTGTAAAATCAATGATTGACACTGGCTGTCTTTGCTTTGCAGTTTTCGATATCAAACTTGTGCGCACATATAACCTAAACACAGTAAATATCTCTCCACGATCTTTGAGATTGGCGGATGGAAAATCGGTGCACATATCACACAAATTACATGGATCGGTATAGATATCG
Organism: Oidium heveae; assembly: GCA_003957845.1. Taxonomy (NCBI): domain Eukaryota; kingdom Fungi; phylum Ascomycota; class Leotiomycetes; order Helotiales; family Erysiphaceae; genus Oidium; species Oidium heveae. The sequence continues at coordinate 75,856 of QVIK01000172.1, read as the reverse complement.
ATGGTAGACAGGAAATAATTTGGGGGTACGTGATGCCAAGACTCGCGTACCCGATAATTCTAGGCAAGCCCTGAATGGAGAAAAACAATGTCGTTTATCTGGCAAAGAAACATTGCTTAAGAATAGGTTCCAGAAGAAAGGGAATTATGGTACGTGCCAGTGGCTGGTACGAAAAAGATGCACCGACACGGATAAAATCACGAGTCTCGCATGCCAGCGTGTACAACTCGGCATTAATTTCGCGCTCAGCATTTACAGATATTTGCAAAAAAGCTGACCATGCAACGAAATTTTCAATAGGTGCCATTTCGATTGAAGATATTACACGGGCTCTAGAACAGAAAAGGTCTTTGTCTAAAGAAGAGATACAACCCAAGCTGCCCAAGCAAATATCTTTCTTCACCGACCTTTTTTTAAATGACAATGCAAGCTTAAATGATCCCTTGCCACCTCACCGTCCCGGTATAGATACCAGAATTAATTTCAAAAAAGATGACAAAGGCTATGACAAAGAAATCCCATGGGGGCCATTGTACGGAATGTCACGTGAAGAGCTTCTGGTACTTAGAAAAACGTTGACAGAACTGTTGGACAAGAACTGGATTCGAGCTAGTAGCTCTCTAGGAGGTGCTCCGGTCTTGTTTATCAAAAAGCCAGGTGGAGGTCTCAGGTTTTGCGTGGACTACAGAGCGTTGAATGCAATTACCGAACGTGATAGATATCCACTCCCATTGATAAATGAAACATTGCGCATGGTATCAAGTGTAACATGGTTATCGAAAGTAGATGTACGATCGGCGTTTCATAGATTGCGGGTTACTGAGGGGGATAAGTGGAAAACAGCATTTCGTACACGATTTGGTTCGTATGAATGGTTAGTCACACCTTTTGGACTGGCTGGAGCACCAGCAGCATTTCAGAGATGGATCAACCAGGTACTTGGAGATTTGCTGGGAGTTACATGCGCCGCATATCTAGACGACATAATAATTTTCTCAGAATCTGACTTGGATGACCATTGGCTAAAGGTGAAAGAAATCTCGTCACGTCTCAAAAACGCTTGACTCAAGTTAGATCCAACCAAATGTGATTTTGCATTAAAACAGATAAAATATCTAGGGTATATACTAAACGTAGACGAGGGGTTAAAAATGGATCCGAAGAAAGTAGAAGCTATCACTACCTGGGACGCTCCGAAAAGCATCAAAGAAGTGAGAAGTTTCTTAGGTTTTGCGAATTTTTATAGAGGGTTCGTTAAAAATTTTGCGTCAATCTGCTCTCCCCAGCATGCTCTTACAAAAAAAGGTACAAAATTTTGTTGGAGTCGGCAACATCAATCTTCTTTTGAAACTTTAAAAAATCTTTTCACCACAGCACCGATTCTAAAGATGTGGGATGAAAATCGTGAAACGGTATCAGAGACCGATGCTTCGGGTTGGGCAACGGGGGGGTGTCTATCGCAATACGATGGTAATGGTAGTTTGTACCCAGTAGCTTATTTCTCAAAGAAACTATCTCCTGTAGAGTGCAATTACAACATCCATGACAAAGAGCTGCTATCAATAATAAGGTGTCTAAATGAATGGAGAGCCGAGTTAATAGGTCTCCAAAAACGATTCATGATATTTACAGATCATAAAAATCTCAAATATTTCATGTCGACAAGAAAACTCTCAGAGCGTCATGTAAGATGGTCACAAATACTCTCGCAGTTCGACTTTCGTTTGGACTATAGAGCGGCCAAAAAAGGAGAGCGTCCGGATGCACTATCTCGTCGTGAACAAGACGTACCGCAAATCCCGGATGATCCTAGGTTAAAGGATCCTAGGTTAAAGGAAAGAGAGTTTCAATTAATAGATAAGATCTTATGGGTGGATCAATCTCAACAATCGGTGTCAAATTTGGCAGTAATTAATGATGAAAAGATACCACATGGCGCATCTATATTCGAGGACGAAGAATTGCAAAATCTGTGGAATAGAGCAATCTGTGAAGATAAATCGTTTAAAAAATTATACTTATCAATGTGGAATCAAAGTAGATCATTTCCCTCAGAACTTGAGTTAAAAACCTCGCTTTCGGAATGTCACTTGGATGAGAGGGGAGTGCTGTGTTTTAGGAAGCGGATGTGGATTCCAGAATGGGAACCACTTAGAACAGCTCTAATCCAGAGAAGCCATGATTCACTCGCAACAGGACACCCAGGTCGAAATAGTACGTTAGCAATTGTATCTAGAAACTTTTACTGGCCAAAGATGAGTACAATGGTACGTCAATTTTGTAGGAACTGTAACGTGTGTGGCCGTTCTCACGTTTGGAGGTCAAGAAGACAGGGCCTATTGTTACCTCTCCCAATCCCAGATAGATTTCACAGCGAGCTGTCTATTGATTTTATGACAGATTTGCCTGCAAAAAATAAAGAGGATCCTCGATACTTAATGGTGATAACAGATCGCCTACTAAAATCTGTTACTCTAGAGGCAATGAGCTCCATGGGTGTAGAGAGTTGCGCAGAAAGATTCCTCAACTCCCAGAGATCCCATTTCTCAAAGTGATTTGTGATTCCCTTCGCTACTCTAGGTGATCTGTTCTCCAGCCTCTCAGGATAATTAAGCGAGTGATTACAGATCCTGAGACCTAGCTTCTATTTCAGATCACGTGTATTATCTCATAAAACAATGCTCAGCCTGAAAGACAGACCAGCCAACCGAATCGGGCAGAGCCCATAACATGTACTGTGAGTAGATATTATGAAGGCAATCAGAAGTGATCAGTAGTCGAAGTTGACAAATAGTAAGCATTGTAGAGTATTGATTGGCCCGAAAATTTCAAGGACCAATTAAAGATTAAAATAGCCCGGATACACACAAAAAAGTGGGTGCGGGAGGGAGTGGAGTGGGGGAAGGGACGTTTAATTTCTTGGAGGGAGCAAAAAACATTTCCTTATTTTTGCTCTATTGAGCCTCATTTCTTTTATTTCTTCCAAGCGTAAATTTTTAATTTAAAAAATAAATATCATTTGAGTCTTAAACAGTTATATAAGTTGATAATTGCCAGTAGCAATACGTAGGGTGGAGTGGAAACGTAAGTGAGAAAAGTAATGGATTCATAGTGAAGTGGCGAAATTCATAATCTGAATTTTTGGCCAATCAGATGTTTACTTTATTGACCAATCAAAAGTGTCAGATGGTTAGCCGAATGGGTGGGATGTGCATCATATTAAGATGCTTTCTATGGAAATGTCCGTTACGTAATTTAGATGATCAGTCTGCTCCATACATCAAAATCTAAGCATCTCTGCCAATTTCGCGACTGTAATCAGGACTCCAGCAAATATTATTAATATCTCTCGGTTCCTAATTTTCCTGCAACAAGTTCCCAGATCCCAGAAATCATGAATTCTCAGGTAGACTTTCTAAATCACCAAAGCAGCCATAAGTATCCCAATAAATTGAATATCTACTTTAGACGATACAATTTATTTCGTTGGCAGGGTCTTACACCTTCTGCTGTAACTTATCGACCAGTCTAGAGGATGAACGAGCTAAAGGGTTGGAGAAACCATTAAGACCACAATCTTTCTACTCATGTAATCTGTATGATGATAGGTTCCATATATTATGGCCCATCCATACCAGGTCCAAACAACTTAAATATTCCTTTTGTGATTTTTTTTCATCTCACGATTCCAAGTAACTAACGATAACCATTTGAAATTTCTTCATTGATAAAACTAAATAATTAAGTGGTTCCATTGGTTACCCTAGAGCTCTGACAAAGAATAAAATTGAGTGACAGATCACTTACCGTGCAGGTAAGTACTTGACTCGCACACGTTAGATCGTTAGTATTCTGTTCGGCTCGGCCCTACATATCAGGCTCTTTCTTAGCTTCTTGGATAAAAATTGAATTTGTTCTGCGAAATAATTTGAGTAAACTAGAATTAATTTAAATCTAAACCAGCTCGAAACATTCTGTTTGAAGTGGTTACGGATTGAGGGAACTTGCTGTCACCTACGCAATTATGTGGGGATAATTTGCACAATTTTCATGTTTAGAGGAACTCTAGAAAGATAGGGAGTAAGCGTAGTAGGCGACCGCGCAGTAAGTAATAGATTAGGAATTTCCCTTACTTTAGCCCCTAATTAGATATAATAAGCGCTTGATTGAAAATTGTTCCACAGTTGGAGATACAAATGCTTGACCTTTTTGACAATAAGGTTTGATTCTAACAGCTTAACTCCCTTGGCTTGTATTTCAAAACAAATACAGGTCACAAATTTCATGAAAGCAGGAAGCCTTTACATAATCCTGAACCCCAAAGCTTGCCAATTTCCTCTGCTAGAATCATCTTCTGTTACGGGCACGGCCCTGTGTGGGTCGAAAGGGCTGTCCTATTATGACCCACTCGTGTTATATAACTATATCACGTGACTAAGAAATATGAAATAGGGGAACTTAGCAGTCCCATACGGTCATAGGGGTAGGTGATAGGGAGTAGCGAGATCAGGGGATAAGACATGTATTTAAATAAGACCTCCTTCGACCTTTTCTAGGCTTCATAGAAATTTACTAACTTTTCGTGGCATGGTCATCGAGTGCCTCACCGATACTCATTAGCCCGTAACATCTTCCGACTTTTGTCACCGTAAGAATTGCAAAAGTATAATTGGATGAGTTCTTAACAATCCAATTACATTTTTACAGTGGTGCTACGCACAGAGAGTCCTTAGCGTTGATATTAGACTTGTCTCGTTAGGAACAGTGAAGTGACTGACAACTAAACAACACCTTACTTGACCTTCTCATTGGGCAAGATCGTTGTAGCTTTTTGTTATTTCCAACCAGGAGTTATATCAAACTCCAGGAATCTGTATAGAAAATTTGACGAAGCACATTCTCATATAGGCTGCCAGTAGGAGCCCATTCTTTAAAAAGATAAATGGTTATTATACCCTATCGTATTTATCAGATATGGAAATCTCATAAGTACTGAGAAAGTATCTTGGTTTGTGCACTTTCAAATGGTTATATTCTGCGATCACATCCTAGTAAATACATACACCCATCGAGATTAGAGAAAAAACGAACCCATGAATCGATGGTTAGCTTAGGGTGTGTTAAAAGATACAGTTTAGAGACAAATAGTGACATAATTATATGAGTCTCATTCTCTCCTATTAATTGTAAATCCTCTCTATTGGAATGAAAACTAACGTTAAGCCATAAAGAGTACAAAGATAATCATGTGAGTAATAGTAGCTTCTTTCGCGCGCATGCGTGTTTTCAATATAAGCGCAGCTTATGATATCTCAAGACATGTGATGTAGTGTATGTGTCCGAGACTGTTTCTTATGGTATTTAAATCCCTTCATCTACTTCTTGTATTGAATCCTCTCCGGCGTCTTACTATGCTAACGTCTGAAACCCTTTCTCTTGTAAGAAGGGAACTCAGTAAAGAGGCATCTTTCACTTTAGATACACCATCCATCGCCATGAGATCCAGTAAACCCATTCTTTATAAAATATTTTTTTAAATATCATATTACCATTTTATGTAAAACTTCCTTGGTGAACTCCCATAACAGGTCTAGGAAGTCATGGTGAAAGGTTCCTCATTGATAAATTCAGGGATGAAAATTTGAATTATTTTCGCCGAATTTTCTCCTGGGTTGAAGCTTTCGATCATATCGATTATCTTTTCAATTTTTTGAATAAATGTTACAGGTTTGGATCACATTTTGAACGAATTTTGAAACTGAATATAATAGACTTTGCTGGTCTTTGGGAGAATATTTTCATTATAATATCAAGAGTGCGTCCAGTACCTCCGAAAGTTTTAAGGTAGACATCACAAGATAAATTATGGCGCAAATCATATGAATAAATCAAGGCTAAAACAAAACAATCATCTATTCCATCAGCCATATCTAGTAAATTTCCATAAATTTGAATTAGTTCTCTTCAAAAATATAGTTTTCATTTGCTTGAAAAACCGCACAATTAACTATCATTCTACTAATTCAATAGTGACTTTTGAAAGCTATGTCTCGAGAAATGAGAAAAAAAGTGATTAAAATGAAACTTTGCGCTAGAAAATCAGACGAAAGGCTCGAGACAAAATCATCAGCGCCTGTTGCAGCGTCAAAATATGTTCTACTGCATGTTTAAAACATGCTGAAATGATAGAGAAACCTTGTGCTGATAAAGATCTCGTGGTTGGTCTTTTATCGAATAGTTCAAATCTAATTTCTTCATCAAAGTAAGTATTAATACCAACAATAGAACTCACACTCATTAGAAAGCAGTGAAAGGTGCAATAGTTGCAATTATTCATTCATTCATTCATTCTTGTATTTACTTATTCACTTAATTGTTCATCCACTCATTCACTCATCTATTCACATGAATATATAAAACTGTTCTTTTCTTAATCGGCTTATATTCTGAACATGGAAAAATCACCCCAAGCGATGGAGAAATCAATAACGAAATATAAAGCCAACTACTACGATGTCGAAAGTCTCACTTCTACAGAAAGTAGGAGTGATACGAGCATCTTCAGTGATGATTTAAAATCTAAACTACCCAATGATGGTGGATGGTTTGCCTGGACACAAGGTAAGTAATTTTAAGGCCTTTTGGCATTTCTCTTTTAATCTTCGGAAAAAAGCTCAAAGTACAATAAATAAAAAATAGTTTGCAATAATCCAACAGAGTCTGAGAGAAGATTTTTCATATGAAGAAAGTATTTAAGAAGGAAGGGGCTAATTCTCTTTGCCACCTAGCTGGCCTTGGTTCTCTCGTTATGCTCAATACCTGGGGCTTAATAAACTCATTTGGTCTATTTCAAAATTACTACCATCAAACGCTTCTTCCCGATAATGATCCTAGTAGCATCTCATGGATTGGCAGCTTGCAGATCTTCCTTCTTTTCTTCTTCGGGGCTTTTTCGGGTAACTTATTAGATATGGGTTTCTTTCGGTCTCTTTTTCTAAGCGGTACTGTTCTTATAGTGCTTGGCCTATTAATGACTTCACTCGCTACTTCTTACTGGCAACTTTTCTTTTCTCAAGGTATATTTATTGGTTTGGGTAATGGATTGTTGTTTTGCCCCAGTCTAAGTATTGTGAGCACCTACTTCACCACTAAGCGAAGCATTGCTATGGGTATATGTGCCTCGGGGAGTGCACTCGGAGGAATCATTTTCCCAGCTTTGTTTTCCAACCTATTACCAGTTCTCGGTTTTCCTAGGACAATTCGTGTGGCGGCCTTGATTGAATTTGTCAGTCTAGCCATATGTATTGTTGGCCTTCGGCCAAGAGTGCCACCGAAGAAATCGAGTGGACTCATTGACCTCGAAAGCCTAAAGGACGTTTCTTATGTTTTATTCGCTTTGGGCATGTTTTTCGTAAGTAGTTTTCCATCCAGAAGGTTCTTGTTAATGTGAGGCTCGAAGCTAATTAAAAATTGAATTTCAGAATTTATGGGGTGTTAATTTTGCATCTTACTATATAACACTTTATTCTACAAATATGCTGAATCTTACATCAAAGGAAGCAATGAGTATACTTATGGTCCTAAATGGGGTTGGGCTGATTGGGCGTATTGTGCCAAATATTCTTGCTGACTTTTACGCTGGATCTCTCAACGTCTTAATTATGGTGTGTATCTGTAGTGGAGTGATGTGCTTTTGTTTGAGTTCTATCTTTAATCGTGGTGGAATATACATCTGGACTGTATTCTATGGTATTGTGAGTGCAGCAGTTCAGAGCTTGTATCCAGCTGCTTTAAGCAATCTTACAAAAGATATAACTAAATCTGGAACAAGGATGGGCATGGTACTCACATTTATATCGGTCACAGCACTAACTGGAGCACCAATCGATGGCGAGCTGATTGATAAAGAAGGTGGGAAGTTTTTGTATGCGCAAGTTTTTTCTGGTCTCAGCCTTATGGCTGGAAGTGTATTTTTAATAGGGTCAAGAATAGTGGAGACTAGAAAAATCTTGTTTAAAATATAAAAAAATGTGCAAATCTGTGGGCTTCGTACGCTTTATCTCAAGATTGGCTTTAATTCTGCCCAAAGTGCTGACTGTAAAGTATTGATTACTTTATAAGATTCTCCGATAATACAGTTGGCGCTTTCTATTCCTTATCAAAATAGTGATCATAACACATTTCATTCACCATAGAGTTAGGAAATAATCTGAATAGAAATTAGTTAGCGCTTCAATCGATTTACAACTAAATCTTAAGATAATTTTGAAGAGGATATATACTTGGTCCATAGTCCTCCTTTTTCTATTTCAGTAACACTGACATAAACCTTCTAATTGGCGGAAAGCTCAGTAGTTTGACATTGAAAAAAAAGATGAAACAGACTAGTTAATTTCCTACATCTACATCATGGAATTGACGATGAAATCCTGCGATATTCCCGCAATATTCTTGTGCCCAGTACGAACTTCAGTTAGGTCATACAATAGACATCAAGGCAAAGCTCTAGAGACTTCCGGAGGCGCATCTGTAGATTAAGTTCTCGGTATCGAGCTGTATAGACCTTGTTCTACTAGGTATCTAGAGGAGACTGTCGTCGTTGCGTCATTAATCGGTGAAAAAATGTGTGAGAGAACATTTCTGGCTAGACACTTCTTTGAGGAATTAGCCTTAGTCTAGGAGTTACCTTCATATCTATTTCGAATGACTAGATGTTACGGGACTGACTCGTGGATAGGTGTTATGTATAGTAAGATCTGCTATGATTAGCTAGCATATTTTATGTATCTTGCCGGTACAACAAGTGGTTCGGATATTCCGTCTTCGGGTATTCCGTGTTATGTTATATACGTCTCAAATGTGTAGTTATGTTACTACTGTCATCCCAATGTGATAATAAAGGTTATAGGTTATCTGATATCTGATCATGTAATAATAGTGTAAGTCTATCAGGAAGAATCATATGTATATATATGTATAGACACTCACCATGTGGATTGAGGTCAATTTTACTTTTATATATATATATATATATATATAGATAGATAGATACATTGAAACAAGAACAAATTTACCATCATACCCATAAGTTAGAACCATTGCACTATTTCTTAACTCATAACCATAACAATAGGTCCTGGATTTGCCAGTACACTAATACTCAAGTGAAAGGTTAACACGAGAAGCGATAGTTAGTTGTTGAGATTGTACCTTTCTCTCTTCGGAGAGACGGCTGCAGATCATAGTGAGAATTATGTATTTTAAAATCAGAAGAAGTACGAAATAACTGCTCTCTCTATTTTTAGTTAATCAATTGATTCTATCTGGACTTGCTATATTGTTAATCGACGTCAACTGATCCAGCAACACTAGGCACCCACTTTATCGATACATGAGCTATGTATGCTAGTATAATCACGAAGAAAGAGCTCCACTTATTCTGAACATCGTCACCTAAGTTCAGAAAAAGTCGTTTAAGAGAGCTGCTTTCAACTGGAGTACGGCCTAAATAACCTATCGGTTTAAACCTCAGAGAGGAAGACCCAACTATATTCGCCTCTCATAGGGATATATTTAACATTAGGGACGAGGCAGTACGGGACGAATGACGAGGCTGATCAAGTTCTTAAGCGTTAATCACCAATATGGGGCGGGAAAAAGGAAATGGAGAAATTCTTTTCCGATATCAATTAGAAACCCCACGACGAATATCATTAATATTTATTTGCAGATTTTAGGGCCGTCCAACATTCTAGATATCACTTTGAACACTGCAGGTGGGTTGTACTAATAAGAGCAATAAGCTGGATAAGACGCGTCACCATCTAATGGGAGTGAATCATCGTAGCAATTCCTTCACAGTCGCTCTTTGCCATTGAATCGTGAGATTCAGTCAAATTAAGATAAAGAATTAGGGTGACTCATCGAGCTAGTCTACACCAGTAATCGTGTAGCATTGTAACTATCGGTCATAGTAATAGACTGAAGTAGCATTGAAAAATGTTATTGGTCAAAGGTTTCCGTCCACCCACTCGAAGAGAATTCTTTGCTGGTGGTACATGATTAAAAACTTTTATGCCAAATCGAAACCTACGACGAAATTGTTTCAACTGATATTAGGGGTCCAAAACTCATGCGTGGGTGAAATCCTTTATTTGCAAAAAAGGGTATGATTTTGGTAAATAAGTTGACTGAGTTATTTGCGGAGAATTCAGCCATTTGAAGCCATTCATAGAAATATTCTTATGAGTAATCAGTGTACTGGCGGAGGCATTGTTCCATAAAAGCATTTGCATTCTCTGCTTGACCATCCGTCTCAGAATGATAAGCTATGGAGAGTGAGATTTTAATCTGTAAGCAGTAACAAGTAGCTTTCCAAAATCCTGCAACAAAGAGAGGTCCTCTATCTGAAATTATAGGGTCATAAAGTCCATGAAGCCGCTAGATATCGCAGATAAATATTTTAGCCAATTCTTTAGCCGTCATCTTTATGTGACGTGGGGAGTAATGATTTTCTTTAGTTAGACGATCTATGACGACCATGATGCAATTAAAATTATTGAATTCTTTTAAAAGATCAACAAAATCAACTGAAATATGGCGCCAGCGTTGAATTAGGAGTGGAAGGGGCTTTAAAGTACCCTGATATCTGAGTCGAGAGACTTTATTTCTAATATATTGAAGACAATTTTTAACGGACTGGTCTATATGATGAGAAAGTCGGGGCCACTAGTAGTAGTCCGAGACTACCTGATAGAAACTAGTCTTTCCTGGATGACCCTTTTTACAGCTATCATGAGCCGTTTGTATAAGCAGAAGTCTGAGCTCGGTATCTAGGACGTAAAAATTTTTACGGAAATAAAGGCGGCCATCTCGTAACTCGCACTCTAAAAGAGAAAACTCTTTTGAATGCGGTGTTCCGTTTGGCTTTTTAATTTCCGCAACTATTTTAGTGAACTATTTATCCGTATTTTCGCTATATATTCTTGGTTAAGTAATCGGCTTATTTTTTGATCCAGGGCCTCTGAGAGCCATTTTCATTTTGAATTGCTTGCTTGCTTGTTACTTTTTTTTAAAAAAAAATCTTGTATAATAGATTCATAAAGCTTGTTAGTCGGTAAAAAAATCTTGTTCTGGAAAGATAGTCGAGGATCGGAGTCGTCCATTGTGAGGTCTTGAGAACGTTGTGTAAGGACATCAGGCTTGGTGTTTACTTTACCAGGTCGAGATTTAATAACGAGGTCAAATTGCGATAGGAACTCACTCGACCGAACTTGACGTCGGGAGAGCTCCTTTGTTGTCATAAAATATTCAAGGTTACGATGGTCTGTTAAGACTGTAAATAGGTAGTAAGAGTCCTGGAGCTCGGATCTCCATCCTTCAAAACAACGCATAATAGCTAAAAGTTTTTTATCATAGATTCCGTAATTACATTCGGCATCTATAAATTTTCTTGACATAAATGCAACTGGGTGTAGTTCATCTTTATTATCTTTTTGAGATAGAACACCTGCGGAAACGAAGTCAGAAGAGTCAGCTTCTACGAAAATCTCTTTCGAAGCATCAAAATGTTGTAAAGCTGGTGCTGAGATGAATAAACACTTGAGAATCTCAAAAAACCTTTGGCAGGCATCAGACCAAATAAATTTGACATTTTTCCTAGTGAGAAAGGTAAGAGGTCTAAAAATTTTGGAATAGTTTTTAATAAATCCACGATAAAAATTCGAGGAATTCTAGGGAGCCTTGTACATCTCTTAAACAAGGAGGCTTCCGGTCCAAGATGCATTGAACTTTTGGTGGATCCGTTTTGACACCTGTTGTGGAAAATATCATCCCAAAATAAGTTACTTTTTGTACCTCAAATTCCCATTTTTTATATCACAATGAAGGCCAGCCTTTTCCAAGGGCGTCAAGCATCAAATTAACGTGAGTTCGATAAGCGAGAAGATCATTGGAATAAATCAGTGTGTCGTCAATATACGCAGTGCGAAAGATATTAAGATATGGTCGTTAATGAGAGCTTGAAAAGAGGTTGGCGCATTTGATAGTCCAAAAGGCAAGACAAGCGTTTCAAAAAAGTCGTATCTAGTGTTAAAAGCTTTCATCCATTCTTGACTTTCTGTAGTTCTAATATAGTTGAATGCAGCTATTATGTCGAGTTTAGTGTAGAACTTGGCAGAGCTTAGTCTAGAAAGAGTTTCTCGTACTAAGGGAAGTGAATATCTATTTTTAATAGTGATAGAATTTAACCCGTGGTAATCAACGCAAAAGCGCGAGCCAATAATCAGCTTTTTGGCAAAAAGTACTGGTGCCGCTGCTGTCTATTTACTAGCGCTAATAAATCCCATTTTAAGTTGTTCATTGAGTTATTTTCGTAACACCTGAAGTTCTTCAACTGACATACTGTAGAGTGGACCATGAGGGGGTGTCGTGCCTGGCTGAAGCTCAATTCTGTGGTCATATTCACAATGGGGAGGAAGTAAGTCAGCGTTTTTTATGATCGAAAACAGGGAGGTGATGATTGTAATATGTTGGGAGCTTCTGTATAGGATCGGGCCTATTTTTAGTCTATAGAGCTATCTGAATATCATCGAGTGAACTGCTGGCTATACATGTGTCATGAACTAAAGGAGATGGATTCGTATATTCTGGTGAGGAAGTTTCTGGTGTCTCTGAAGGTGAAATAGTTATAATGTCTCTCGTTTCTTGGAGTCTAATGTCAGTTTCTGAAAGCGAAAGGGAGAATATTTGGACACCGTCTTGTTTGAAAAGTGTATGAACATTTCTGCTCCAACCTTTCTTGGACGTACGCCCCTTGCTTCACCAAACTCAGACATGTTTGTATCTGGACAGTCTTCTAAATTAGGCGTTTTGGTATGATACGTTTCAGGTAGGAAGCAGTTTTCTTCACAATAGTTCGAATCGAAAGAAACGCTATCTCTAGACCAATCTACGGATAGATGATGTTTTTTGAGCCATATATGGCTTAGAATAAGCTCATACTCACCCATGTTTGTGAAGAAAATTTTTATGATTTCATTATGACCATCAATTTTGAGTCGTAGATAAACGGTGTGTGTGATTTAAGCAGCGAGCGTACCATTTACAAGATACAATTGGCGGGGGATTAGGAGTGTAGAGAAGGGAAGGTTTCGTCTTTGCGCACAGTCGAGATCGTAAAAGTTATCAGTAGCTCCACAATCAAGGAATACTTTTGTATAAAAGGTATTACCTAGTGAAAAAATTGAACAGGGAAGAAGCAGATGATCATTACATGGTGATGATAGAGAAAATTTTTAGGTTATTAAAATCATGATTGTGTAATTTCTCATCCTTAGATGTGCTGGTGACCTCTGATAGACTATATGTTTGACTATAATGTAGTCCCTGATCGCGACTTTAATCAGAGACTATCCTTTTTCCTCCTCGATTATTGTATTTTTATCAGCAGATTTCTTCTTGTCTTTGTTCCACCAAGCCTCTGCACAAACTTGCGCCCGGTGACATGGATCATAATGCCAACTACGAAGTTATTTTCGAAGCAGTAGTTCCGTTCAGCACTCTTCTCTGCTTTATTCCGGGGAATGCGATGATAGGCAGCGTCAGAAGAAGTCCAAACAATGATTGGTCTAAGTTTCGCTGCACTCAGGTCCATAGAATCTCCAAGTGGGGGGGAGGCAGTGCTAGGGAGAGGAAGGGAAGAGTGGTTACTTAAGGCTAGACAACTAGTTGTAAAGTTTAGGCCAGTAAAGCGAAGGAGTGCATCAATATGCCGAACTTCAATTAAGTATGATGTCAGGTATGTAGATAATGACTGGCGGAGCATCACACGGTTCTAGATTTGGGCTGTTATGTTCGGATGAAGAGAGTCATATAAATGATTGATTAGAGTATTGTCGGAAAAATATTTTTTGAGTTAATTCAAATGAGTCAGAGATATGTCTAGCCGTATCTTTTCGACCCTGTTTTATCGTCAGGATTTGACGGCAAGCGAAATTTCGCTCTTCGATATCGGCAAATGCATGTTCTGAGAGAACAAGAATTACATCTGTTGAGACAAAATTAACTGTGCCGTTCTCATTAATTCCATAAGCGATTGTAGAGAGGGCTTTCCCTTTTAGACGAGAAACTAAGTATAACATCTTACTCTGCTCTGTGGGTACTAATCTTCATTTGCGATAAACTTCATGCTAATTTTGCGAACAAAGTGAAGTTGATCCTTTTGCAACTCAGCATTATCGGCCGGGAAGGTGTCAGGATCCGGGTGTACAGCTGATCGAAACAGGCTTGTAGGAAGTTAATTTTTTTGTGTTAAAGACTGCTGCTTTTCTAGTATCTCAGTCTACTGCTGGAGTACTGTATTCTATTATTGGAGAGTAGCAACTTGTTTCTGGAGCTGCAGAATACTCTGGCTTGGCGCTTTTTTCCGTGAATGAAGCTTGGAATTTACGTCTGCAAGATCTTGTTACTTTTCCATCAGAGTATCATAATCGTTTTTCAGCCGACAAGCTTCTTTATCAAGTTGGACAAGGCCATTTGTAAGATCCATAATTTCATCACTGAGCGCTCTTGGTCTAACCTCTGGATTACTTCCCATCATGGTAGCGGTGAAAAGACTTTGATTTGGGACGGTAAAAAAGATGGGGTATCTCTGAACAAAAATTGCATCTCTTTCATCAAATTGATCTTTTATGTGGATGTTAAGAGGCGCCGGCATTCCAGTGTCATCAGGATTCCAAGGATTATTTTCCATTCTAATATTTATTAATATGACTCAAAAAATGTAAATAGATTTATTCTTGGACTTGAATGTATATGTAATTTGAATTTGAATTGAATTGAATTGTATGTATAGAACTTGATTCCCCAATTATATTACTTAAAAATCTTAAATCTTGAACTTTGCTAAATTTGGTTGATTGATTTGTTTATTTCTTTTTCTTTTATTTAATATTTACGCACGAGAGAAGTAATTCACGATGTTTAGGTAGATAATATGTCACGAGAAGCATCACTAGCTGGGATTGACGAGGTCTAATCTTTCTATAATCTTTTCGAGGTCTAATGCTAGCTTTTCCGAGCATTCTGACAGAGTCTTGCCAGTTCGAAGGAAAGCAATGTCATCCGCATAGCTGAAGAAAAATCTTGGATTCGCGAGACTTATCGAAGATTCAGTGCACAGCATAAAGAGTATTGGTGATACAGGACCTCCTTGAGGGAGACCGCAAGTCAGTGGTGTCTCTTGGGTGAAAAAAATCCACCATGCGAATTCAGGCCGATCTATTAGTAACGAACGATTCTACCCAACCTATAAGCCATTTACGCCTACCTTGTTCTCCGGGTCTATATTTGAGCCGCCCCGGAAGAACTGTATCGATGGCTCCTCTGATGTCCATGGTTGGCAGTGACGCAACTTTCCTTTACGAGCGAGCTTTCTCAATATCGTGAACGAGGCAGCCGACGAGATCCATGGCTGATCTCTTTCGGAAGTGCTCAAAACTGTTGTCGACTTAGCACGTTTTGAGTAAAACATACATTTACGTGAGTAAATTTTTGGCAGTTGATAAATTGAAAAAGGAAAAACTCCAGAGGAAGCTGGTGGAGACATAACTTCTATTAGTCTCCAGACCGACTGAGGCAGAATATTTATAAATAGTGTTTACAACCCACTCCCCTATCTCATTGTAGTAACGACTTAGGAACTCTAAAGTAGTTTCTTGTAGAACTCCTCTCAAAAGAAGGTCAACACATTCTGGTCCCTGACTTCAACCTCCACCATCCAAGATGGGGTGACCAAACAGTACTCAGTGGAAGAAAGCGGACTGGAAAGCCGTTCATAGAAGATTGACCGGTAAACTTCGAGTGCTGGAGCGGGAGAGACTCTATCTAGATTCTCGAGAGACAATCGATCAGAGTGTAAAATCAATGACCAAAGCCATCCAGGCAACAATAAAAGAAACAATTCCCAGAGTCAGGCCATCTAGTTTTGCTGAATCATACTGGACCAGTGAATGTTCCAAAGTTGTGAAAGACTCAAGGAAAACTAGAAAGTGGAAAAAACTAGGTACCGAAGTTAGCTGGTTAGCCTACCTATCATCTACTAGCATAAAAAAGACTCCAATTCGAAAGGCTAACATATTGGTTGGAGGGCAACCGTTACAGAGGCTGCACAATATCCAAAGATAATCTGGAAACTCGCCAAGTGGGCAATTAAAGATTCCAAGGAAAGACATAGATTACCCCAAGTTCCAAATATCAAGGGTGAAGATGGTAAAATTTACACTGAAGCTCTAGAAAAAACAAATCTCATAGCACATCACTTCTTTCCGCAACCAGTGGCAGCAGATACTAGAGATATAACAGGATCTACATACCCGCCATTTGGACATAATTTGTGCTAAAAGGGGCAGTTTATCTTTAGTGACACGCAATGCGCCCTTAATTTTCGTTGGGACCTAGGAGTGACTAGAGACTGAGCACTAACTGGA
Source organism: Oidium heveae (assembly GCA_003957845.1). Classification (NCBI taxonomy): domain Eukaryota; kingdom Fungi; phylum Ascomycota; class Leotiomycetes; order Helotiales; family Erysiphaceae; genus Oidium; species Oidium heveae. The sequence continues at coordinate 59,369 of QVIK01000172.1, read as the reverse complement.
AGATGATCACTAGTGATACATTCATTGCAGGCTACCCAAGAATGTGCTCCGCCAATATTTGACCAAGCCAGGTCTAGAGTGTTCCCAACTCAGTGTGAAGACTGACCTATGATTAAGCAAGATAAGTTGAATCTTTCAGCCCATCTTTCAATTTCACCACCTTGCCCATATGTGTTCGTGGCACCAGGCTGCCAGGTCCGATGCACAGAATTAAAATCCCCAATCGCGACTGACCATGGAGGAGGAATCGAACTGAGTAGTGGCCGCACTGCCGAGGGTCCATGAGGTGCTTTGTACACGTTTAGAAAAGTTATACCGTTTATAGAGACCCAGCAGTAGTCACCGGTTGGGCTGAGACAGGAACTGTTGAGTTTCATCTACTTGGGAGGAATCCTTTCGCGAGTATGTTATCGATCGAGGTCAGGCATTGTCATTGACAAAAGGAATATGGCAGTCGAAGTAAGGATGAGACTTAGAGCGCCCTGACCACCATGGTTCTTGTATAAGTACGACATCAAGTTTTAATTCACACGCCTGAGCTAATGCGATGTCATGAGTAGTGCTTCTTACTCCTACATTTATGGACATAGATTTGAGTGACAATAGGGAGGAGTGACGTCCCTGTAGGGCGTCCTTCATAATCGCATTTGTTCACCTAACGGAGCTTCGATAGGTGTCTGTTGAATGTCCGAGCTGCTGGGTTCGGAGTTTTGGCTACTTCATATCACAATACTCTCCGTTACAGCTGTCGATCTTTACCCTAATCTACAAATGAAAAATAATAATAATAACAACTTGCGACGAAAAGTTATGCCGTGCATAAGGAATTCATAGTATAAAGAAGAGATAAATTCTCACGTGATCACGAATGCTGGTGAATACCTTTAAGGCTCTTTTGTTATTTGCGAAAGGAATCGGTATTTGTACTACACTTTTTCGGTACTTTTACTACACTCCCCCCCAACCCCCCTGAACTTAATTGTGATTGGTGGAGCTTGACATATTTTAGAATGCTCCAGAGCTGTTTATGTCAGCTAGATTATCGACAGGCTAGCTCTGTGAAAACCCTTGCTTAGTGCCTCCAAAAGTGATGAACTATTTAATTCATGCCATTGTTGACATGGCAACCTGATTGAATGTATACAAAAGTTTGTAAACAGTAATAGACGAATAAACAATCTATCGAATATCGCAAACAAGACGTATTCCTAACTCCACTTAACTTTAACATGCTCCTTTATTACCAAACCAGAAAATTCCAAATTGTGAGTCTAAGCTCATCATTCTCTACGTAACTGACATCTTAGACATTCAAGACCTACATCTTATCAATCCTGCTAGCTTGACAGTGGACACTAATAATAAAATATCTCTTGTTTAAATCTATCAATGACCGTGTCTTATTCTTCACTTGAAGAAGCAACAGAAGCTGAGATATCTTACGCAAAGACAAATGGTTCTTGTTTGAATATTCGACGCACTCAGAGGATAGGAAACAAAGCTGGTGGCACGATCAAACACAGAATTCTAAATTGTGTTCACAGTGGTAAACTATCTAGTCAAGCTAATGTGAAAAGTATTGCACGTTACGACAAGATTGCCCGTTCCTTCTCTGTACATCTAAAGATGATGAAAGTGGAATTAGTTGGTCTGCAAATATTATTAACGCAGAACATAATCATGAGGCTATAAATAATATTGCTGTATATCCATCTGCAAGATATCTCACTGAGGTAGAAGTTGAAACTGTCCATAAATTGAGCTGTATTGTGGCAAAACCTCGCTTTGTAATAAGGGTTCTAGACCAACAAAACTCGAGTAACTTGACATCTCGTCAAGAAATCTACAATATTAAAAAATTCAAAAAAAAGAGAATTGCTTGATGGTGGATCGGAGATAGAGGCATTGCTAGACATATTACTCATGCAGGATATTCAGCATGCTTACAAACGTGACCAAGATGGAAATCTCACTTGTCTTTTCATCTATCCAATAAGAGCCGAAACTAGTATGAAAAATCTTTCGGCCAATGAGGTGTTTCTTTTAGATAGTACCTATAAGACTAATCAGTATAAAATGACCTTACTGCACGTAACAGGTGTAACTGCAGCCAACGAGACATTTGGAATTTTTTTCTATTTTATGCGTCAAAAAACGCAGGAATTCTACACATGGGCAATGCATGAGCTCAAAAATTGCTATGTGGCAACAATAATAGGGTGATATTTTCTTATAGTATATGATTTTTCCTCTTTTTCATACATTATTAGTTGTCATGTCAACAATGGCATGAATTAAATAGTTCATCACTTTTGGAGGCACTAAGCAAGGGTTTTCACAGAGCTAGCCTGTCGATAATCTAGCTGACATAAACAGCTCTGGAGCATTCTAAAATATGTCAAGCTCCACCAATCACAATTAAGTTCAGGGGGGTTGGGGGGGGAGTGTAGTAAAAGTACCGAAAAAGTGTAGTACAAATACCGATTCCCTTTGCGTATTGCTGTCCCTCACCCTATTGTGGGTACGACAGTGGTGAAGTGGGGCTAAGACCAACCGAACAAATAATTCAAGTCCATAACTACCATCTCGTTCACCAACGGCTGTCCAATTATGTTAGCATATTCTTCGCCATGCAACTCTTCCCCTGTCTTTATAATAATGAGCAAGTGTTGTGAAACGACGCTCATCACACATGGGATAATTACTACGTGATGTGCATGGATTAAAAGGGGTAAATAGATTAGACCCTGCAAATCATTATCACCATCAGAATATTCTGGAATGGGATATTCTAGCTACCCGGTAACAGCATCATCTAGAACTTTTTAGTAAAACGTAGTTATGATGCGAAAACTACTGAATTTTTATCAAAGTTTCTAGATACTGTATTACATATACACTATGCCTAGGGTATTCGAAGCAACCTATGTTTGAAATTGCTTCAGGGGTATATCCCTGAATATATTTTCTGGCCTTAGATTCTAGGCAGAGATTCGCACCAGGAATTTTTTCATTAATCCTTAGTTCGGCGCTGATTTTTATCTATTTCCCTACCTGAGGATATCTCCTGCCATACTACTCCAGCTTCGAGTTTACTATGTATAATACCTACGGTATTCGAAGCAAACTATATGTGAGATCATTTCACGGTCTTATGGGTCGTATTCGGACCATATCAGAAAGAAATCGGGCTGTTATGAATGCTTGTGGTGAACCTACTAGATTCTTAACATCTTCAATTGTGTATTTTGCTGATAAAGAAAAAAAATTGGTTAATGTTACAAATCAGACTTAAACCCTATAATTGAAATGAAAATAGACTTGTGCTTCGAATTTTCTGGCCAATTTTTGCCATATAAATTTTCGAGATCTACGAGGAACTCATGTACAAATTAGGCTAGACAAGAAATTTTACACACGTTAAACCCCTGTCTTAATTCATGCGGTGCTTCGGATACCCTGGACATAACGTATAAATAACTGTATGTAGTTCCACAGGAATGTAACCTTGATCAATATAACTTAGATGTGACGGCTAGTTAGCCGAATAGTCCCTGTAGCATGTGACGATTTACATATGCATGTGACTATAATTAGGGCGATTAATATAGTGCAGCCCCTGTAAATCAATATCGTGAGGCCACTGCTTAAATAAGCCACTTATATCGTCGAAATTCCTATGAAACCCCTGTATTTTCGCCTACCCTGAGTTTTCAACATTATGTAATAATTTTCTTTCTTCAAACTGGTGAGAAGGGGCGGTAATGTTGCTAGAGAATCCCTTCACTACTCAATATTTGCCTGTAAGTTTTTCTGTTTGTTGTTCGAAGGCAACTAATAGTAAAGATCTTTTAAAACTTTTTTTTGTTAAAAATTAGAATATCGTGTCTACTGCTACTTGATGTAGCTCCAACGCTATCTAGATATACCAGTTCAAAAAGTCCTCCACATATACCAATAAAAATTATGACTCTTATTCTGATTGAATATGCCTAAGTTGTTAATTATAGTGACTCTACGTCTACCACACGTTCGACACGTATGTCCTGGTTGGTGACAATCGCTGCAGAGATGGAGTGCCCTGATAGAAACCGAACTGAATGAATTAGAAGTTGTTGATGAGGTTGAATTCGCCAAATTGACGTCTTCGACATTGATAGTGAAGGCATCTTCATGATGCGATGGTTGACGTCGAGTAGAATTTATTACTTCATTTACAACCGTATTTGACGGTGCAAGATTTGCTGCAAGCTTCATTCTTTTCGAGCGTTTCGTTAACGGTTCTTCAACAGTTTCAATCCCACGTTTTCTTTTTTGACGTAGGCAAGGAATGTTACCATTAAAGTTTTGGCTCTCGGCAAAATTTTCTGGTTGTTCTACAGTTTCAATATCATGAGAATCATTTCGTTGTAGATTTATAATGTTGGGACTAGAAACCAAATGCCAGTGCCGATGTCAATCAGTTAAATAGAGTCGTTGATACGACTCTAATTTGTCTTTAAGAGTGTGGTAACATGGTATACCAAGTGAGAAAGTAAAATTACATTTACACTCGGGAATAGGAATTCCAAATTTTTGAAATCTCGCTTGATGCTTTTCAAGATAAGCAAGCTGGGTTTCTACTAACTTCAGTGAGTGTCTGCAAACTAAAGTGTTCACATTACGAAAAAAAAGCTCCCTACATGTGACCTTTGACCTGTTCTTTGTGTAAAAGGTCAAGATACCGTTGGTATTGTTGACCAAGGGCAATACAAATTCTTTTAACTACTGTAAAAAGATTTTCAGTAGATTCTGCGATAAACATTTTAACATAGTGGTGGGCACCTTCAGCCTTGCCACTAGTTAAATGGCCAAGATGAAGATATCTACTAACAAAACAATTTGCAAACCTATCAGCATAAGGCAGCCAAGTATCTTCAAGATACTTGACGACCTTTCTACCGTTAGGATTTCTAGTTATCCATTTGGTATTACTGCTGCTCCAAGACTCGGAGAACTCAATCCTTGACGGTGCATTCCAAATTTTTAGGAAATCTTCCATAAATTCGTTTGAGAGATCTGCATCTAGTTCTTTGCTAAGATGTGACTTGATAGCCATCTTAATGTCTCAAGCACAAAGTATATTCTTCGAACAAGGAAAATTTTTATCAATAGCATTCAATATGGCTTTCTCTCTATCGGTGACAATGACTCCAGGCTCTGGTATGTTATTCTGGGATAATGCATTTCGTAGCACATCCAGAGCCCATACATAGTCTTCCTCGGTCTCTCGGCTAAGGAATGCGTACCCTACTTCAAATGTAGTGTTTATGTTTGTACATCCGACAATATGCAGTAATGGCATTCCAAACCGATTTGTGTTATATGTACAATCCATAATTATTACTTCAGGGAATTGTCGTAAAAGTATAATTGAAGTTTTATGAATAAAAAAAAGTCTATTCAAGCTATTATTGGCATCTACAGAGTAGTCAAACCACCACTCTTGGTCCTGCTCTCGGAAATCATTGCCCCCCTCCCCACGAAGAAGTCTCAGCAGTGCACATATTGGTGTTTGTCCTCCGAGCTGCTCTTTTCTATTTTTTGCTAGACAATTATAAACACCAATAGCCGTGGCATGGCTATCATCTTGGCTCAATTCAGCTAGGATGGTCCTTGGTCGAATACCAAGTTCTGATTTACGAATTATTATCTCTTTTTCTTCCTCCTTTATGCGTGTAACTAAAGGGTGACCACTTGCTGATATTGAAGGTGCATGATTGTGGATTGAATAGCTAATGTCAACGATGTATTCATCGCCCGATAAACGAATCCACAAGGCAAACGGGCAGTTACATCGTTGACTTCCAGAGTGCCTAATTCCCTTTGATTCACTCTCTTTAATTCCTGCACGATCACATCTTAATTGACGGGATGTAACCATGCTCTGACTATTGATTTTTCTAGTGGATAAACGTAAGCTATATCCATGTTCGGCTGCAGCTTTACGACAGGCAACAATTGCAGCTTCGAGATCCAAGAATCGATCTGAAATTTGGTAGATAGAAGATGTAGACATTTTGATCAATATTTAAGATAATCGTCGAATCAGTGTATTGATAAGAATATAATTTTTAGACTACTAGTAGGTTAACCAAGAAACTATCTCACGATCAATGCTCTGAGTTACTTTGAATGGTTTTTTATTTGATCAATTTTAGGTATCAAATTATTTAAAACGTAAAGGTGTTTGAGTATGAGTATGTAAAATTTATCTTTTATTTGTAAATGTAATCTATAGCGAACTGTGGAGATATTGTTTACATTTATTTACCTCTGTTTACAGAAATTAGATAAATAATCTTACGATTGCTATAGCAATAGTCCCATGAACTTATCCTAGCATTATTCTTGCCCTTTCTCGCCAGTTAGAAGAAAGAAAATTATTACATAATGTTGAAAACTCAGGGTAGGCGAAAATACAGGGGTTTCACAGGAAATTCGACGATATAAGTGGCTTATTTAAGCAGTGGCCTCACGATATTGATTTACAGGGGCTGCACAATATTAATCGCCTATAATTAGGTCTTATGTAATAAATCTATCACTACACTCGTCGCCTCAACAACCCGAGTGTTGTCAAACCTCAATCTACGAACTATGAATTTCTGAAAGCTTTACTCCATCCAGGAGATGTTGTCAGCCTTCTTACAAATATCTATTTTAATAACAATGACAGCTTCATGAGGACTAGGTATTGAAGGTAGACAAAGCCTGCTAGAATGTATATATATATATATATATATATATATATATATATATATGATGCCTCTTTCCCAGACAGATTTCCTTCTTTAGATTCTCATAGAAAGAAAATAAAATACCTTTGAATATCATGTTGCCCAAGTGCCGTCATTCAGACTGTGACATTAGAAATAAAACATCCTAATTTAAATATTCCATCGTCGTGAACTAAGTTCAAAATACCATTCTTAGCTCTTTATCTCCCTGCATACTTCAATCAATAGCAAGTTGAGGTCCAAATCGATGCCCTCTCGCTACATCAAAAAGGCCATTGATAACATATTTTTTTAGAATTGTAAACTACTGGAGGTATTGGAGATAAAGAGCTGGTGGGGTAAAATAGTTGGAGCTGAGAGGGAGTAGGATCCGACAAATTTTTGTTGTTATTTGATATTAATATTTTTTATTCATATCTGGAAGAAAAACAATCTCTTCTTCCTTTTCCTTAAGACTATCAGAAACTCAATCATGAATGGGAATAAATGTATTAATGGGTCCAGAGCTGCATATTAAATCTTAATTTGGCAATTTATCATAGTCTGTTCCTAATCGATTTAGTTGGATGTGGGACTTAACCAAACTCATCTACCGCCAACCAACCTCCACTAAACCTCATTAAGAATCGAGAGCTTAGTTTGAGAAAGAAACTTACTAGTTGTGAATGAATTTTGAATGTTGAAAGGGCTTCCGTTTCTTAGAGAAGCTTAGTTACCGAAAAAGTGTAGTACAGTTAATGATTCCCTTAACTCAAATGTCGACAGCGATAATCAATCTTGAAGCACTAGTGTTATGACTAACTACTGTTACTACGAGCAAGACGATTCACGTAAGGGGAAGTCAATAGCACAAGTTGAGTGTAAACGAGATAGGATAGAAAGATCCTCGAGCCTAAGACAGTTGAAACTACACACCAGTAAGTTGAATCGCCTACTGACAGTGATATTGCGCCGCAAATTTTCGTATCGCTCACAGTAGATTGGAGTACAAGCAGCTATTCTAGATTCCATCAAAGTGTCTCGTATTAAAAATACTCAGACATAGATATTGCATGAATCTGGAAGCATCTAAGGTCCGGTACATAAAAAAACTGTCACAGATACTAGTATTTCATCAAAAAGGCATCAAGCTAATTTGGATCTTTGGAAACGCAAAATTGATTATTTTAAGTTGATATGCTTCTGGCTGAGCTACTGGATTGGGAGGATGGTACGAAAATGTAAATCTGGGCCTAAGCGAGCATTTTATCCCTATGTTAAAGCTCTGGTCGCGTGACCTTTAACTAATAAAAAATTTGGCCTCGGTATAAGTTTCGTAATCTATGGGTCATAACATAGAATGTCATTGGATATACAGGTCGAGATATCACGGATCTGATCAACCACCTGCCGTCCACTTTCGCTTAATTCTGCAACTCGGTTGAAATGTCTATGATCGTCTATGAAACCTAGTTCTCGTACAATTTATAATTCTAATGATGCCAGATTATCAATTTGAGAATCGGCGATGGCCTCAATGTTATTGGAACCTTTGAGTTTGACTGTGTATCTGTGACAGCTTCTTTATGTATAGGACCGGATCTCAGATGCTTCCAGATTCATGCAATATCTATGTCTGTGTATTTTTAATACGAGACACTTTGATGGAATCTAGAATAGCTGCTTGTACTCCAGTCTACTGTGAGCGATACGAAAATTCGTGGCGCAATATCACTGTCAGTAGGCGATTCAACTTACTGGTGTGTAGTTTCAACTGTCTTAGGCTCGAGGATCTTTCTATCCTATTTCGATTACACTTAACTTGTGCTATTGCCTGAAGATTGATTATCGCCGTCAACATTCGAGTTAGGGAATCGGTAACTGTACTACACCTTACCCCTTGATACACAATTATGATTGGTGGAATACAGCATCTCTGACAATGGTTTTTAGCATAATCCACAATAACTAAAGGTAGCAACCAATTACTGACGGGCCACATCTTAATCCCTGCATTTAAGAAAGGATATTGTTATCCACACTTCACTTTTCTGTTTCCTATACTTTTTCTTATTGGTGGATCATCCCATCACCTATTTCAACTTTGAACTAACAGGAATTTGTTCATCTACTCGATCACCGAAGAGAGTCTATGATAAAATAGACGTATGAAGGATAGATTTACCTTTGGACAGTGAATCTCATGATCTAACAATTACATTAATGTTTGATAACATCGACAGGTGTGCAGCACACTGAATAAAAGAGTGAAGTATAGATGAAAATGCCCTCTCCAAAAAAAAAAAAAATCTTATGGTTTTGAGTCAAGAAATAGTGCAATGGCTCTAACTTGTGAGTATGATTTAAATTTGTTCTTACTTCAATGTTTCTGTATTTTTATATGTTAAAGTAAAGTTAACCACTATCTGTATGGTGAATAATCATATACACAAAAAATCCCTCCTGATGGATTATACTGTCGATAAACCTATACGTATTTATACGTTATACTAATTAATCTCTATCTTTTTAGTATCAGTTCCACAAGTCATAATATACAAAACAAGTGCCTATTACATAATCAACACTAGCGTAAAGTCACGTGATATACACACATAAAACTCTGTGATATCTAACAAAATCGTTTCTAACAAAAATGCATATCAATAAAAGCCAACATATACTGTGTTACATTATATATTTAAAAGATAAAGATCAGGGTTTGCTGAGCTAAAATTTTCAATTCAATAGAAAAGAGGTTGTACATCCTATGTAAGAACGATCGTGAGAGCACTTATTTAATTACCTAATTACTAGTCCGAGCATTCCTCGAGAGCATGGATAGCTAACAGCCTATATAGCTGATGGTTTAGAAGCCATCACAATTGTTAGCGAACTCGATCAGATATTAGATAACCTTAATTATCACAGAGGGATGACAGTAGAAATGTAAGTACTGATTTGAGACGTTTATAACATAGCACGGGATATCCGAACCATCTGTTATACCGGTAAGATACATCAAAATGCTAGCTAATCACAGCAGATCTTATTATACATAACAAAAAGACAACAGTTGTTTCTCTCTGAACATTCAGATCTATAGTTTCAATGATTAAAAAAAGGAACCGATCAGGATTAAGTAATATTATTCTTGAGAATGTTTCGTCTTCAACATTTAACGAGAGTGTGCTAAAGGCAAGGCTGGCTTGTGTAAATTAAGTATTCGTAGACGCAGTTCAATTATTCATTGATAAAATAACAGAACACTAGATGGGGAGTAGATGTTGGTAAGTTTTATCACGTAGAATAAAATTTTATACCTACACCGATTCAACATTGTCAACTTACAGACCATCACCCGCCGAGACATTCTACCAAGCTCACATAGTAATTACTCCCTATGTGAGAAGCTATTTGAAACTAGGATTTAAAGAAAGACAGTCATCTCTACTGGCATTCTCTTCAATACGATGATCCGCTAAGATAATATGTATTTTTAAGTACTTGGCTAAACATGAAAAGGTGGAACTGAAATGTTCTGAACATTAGATAATGAAGTATCATCACGCAGAAGATATGAACAAGCTCTATGACTAATAGTTTTGAAGATAACACAGCTTCGAATCCTCTAAGGTTGTAGTAAGTGCCATTGTGTTTGTATGGTATACTCAATAGCGGACGGATTATAGCGTATTAAGGCCGTAATTCTGCCAAGTGTTTGTGCTATAAGTGGGTTCTTTGCTTTAAAAACTTGACTAGTAACATCTACTAGAGAGTGAAGGAATAGCTGCTATTGGCGGAGCAGAAAATTTTCAAGTCGCTATTGGATTTAGCAAAAAAAATATGCCTTGAATCTTAAAGATTCAGATGGTATGATCAGTGATACGGGTTCTTGCTGATCTACCCACTAATTTTGGGTAAGTCATGTGTAAACAAAATAGCAGGTAGATCCACCAGATCTTTCTATAATAGTGGCTGCACAATATTTCAATTTTTGACGTAAATCTGAACGACTGTCTGGCATGACAAGCTTAAGCAAGAGCAAATCTCCCATTGATATTAGAGCCAAGTCGTCGACAGGTATGAGAATTTAGCCATCGGGACACCATGGTGGCGCAGCTCTAGCCGTTCGGCATTTGCTATGTTTGAAGGGGGATTGACGAGAGATTTCTAAAATCTCTTAGCCTTCTGCCAAAAAATCCTCTGTATCAAAAGATGTACGTTGTTTTGTTTTTTTTTTTTTTTTTTTTTTTTTTTTTT
>QVIK01000172.1:0-48298 GCA_003957845.1 Oidium heveae | reverse complement strand
TTTTTTTTTTTTTTTTTTTTTTTTTTTTTTTTTTTTTTTTTCTCGCAAGTATGTCTTTATTTATATACCAAGTGTAAATAGGGGAAAATCCATAAAAATAAAATTCATCGGAGATACTACGCAATGAGTGGTGTGTACTGCACCGTCACAAAGGATATTTTGGATCAAATAGCATTTTTCTAGTTCATTCAATGTAAAAAAATCTTTCATTTGAAGAGTATATCTTAAGTGTTGATTTGATTGTTATTAAACCTACATTAGTCCAAAAAAAGTTGCCATGTCAACGCTAGCATGGATTAAATAGATAAGCCTATCCTCTTGTAGAAGCGCTAAGGAGAAGCTTACAGGGAAGCGGTCTATCGGTAATGCAATTGGCATAAACTACGTCAGAGCTTCTTCAGAGATGCCGGATTCCACTAAACAGAATTATGTACAGGGGAGGGTATAGTACAACTACCNTAATTAACTGACTTTATACTGGACTTGCTCTGTTGTTTACAACACCAATTGATCCGGCGGCAAATTAGTAGAATCTTTACAAACATATATTTACTATTTTACTATGTGTATGAAGATCCAGGTTCCATTTGATTCTGATCCTCAGTTATTACCAAACTTAAATTTCGAAATTTCCTTCGAGGACGAATACTTCGACATATATTCGTCTCCAACATCACATATTCTGTCCTCCTGACCGGCAGATTTAAATTTACCAAAATTCCAACACAAAATTTTCTTCAACCCGACATTCTCGCTGGTAGATAAACGGACGGACAGACGGACACAAATTTCAAGTCTCAAGCAACTGATTTTCTCCACATTCTAATCTCATATATATAAGACTATTGTTCATTAACTATTGGGAGAAGTCCAAGTCAATTGTTACATCACAAGCATGTCGTCATTCTTTTTATGAGGTCGTTGAACCAAATCGGGTTGAAGCAACGAAGTAGTTGCACGCTGAGCAAGGAAAAAAAGATTCCCAAGAAGATGGAATCTCGGAGAATCTGATCAGAAATACCTGTAAAAAAAGATAAGTGAGTCAATATGAACGAAGCGATTTGTCGCGGTACTTTCTGAAGAAGATATAATTAGCATTTAGGATGGGAAGAGTAGACAAAATCATCTGAGACAAGAATGCTTAAGCGAAAGGCCATACGCGCGGAAAATTTAGTAGAAAGACCCTATCGTTTTGAGTAAGAAACTCCGATCGGTCACAAACTGTAATGTTTACTGAGTATCCTATCCTATCCATTTTAAAGTAATTTTAATATTTGCTAAGTATCTTTTAAATATAGATTAAGTTTTCTTTAGATGTGTATATATATATTTTTATATATATTTGCGTTACATAAATAACTTATACATTAAGTGAATGATACATTAAGTTAGTGAAACTTATAATTTGTTTCCCAATCCCTTAATTTTATATAGCCACTGGTAGTCTTGCTGCCAAATCCTGAAATTCCTAGTCAACTAGATAATTTTCAAAAAATTAAGTTTCTTTTAAACACCACATAAATTTGAACTTGTACATAACTTTTATCATCATCTCTCATTTTCTTTTTAAAATTTCAAATGCCATTTTTTAACACTCAAGTACTCGCAACCTTATTAGGAATCCACTTCCTACATATAAGCTTTTGCCAGAAAATATTTGAGCATACATATACTTTCCGCCATGTCGTTCGATTGACTCACTAGCAATTGGTGTTCCTGTTAGTGCTATGAATGAGATAAATGTGAGAATCATACCTATCCTCAATCCTGATTTAGTTATATCTTTTGTTAAACTGCTCAAAGCAGCTGCATACAAGCTTTGGACAGCTGCATTCATAATTCCGTAAAATATAGCCCAGATAAACAAATCACTTTTATTGTAAACAAAAACCCAAGAAAATATCAATACTCCACTTGAGATACAAGCAATAATAATAGCAATGAAAGATCGAACGTAAAAGTTGACAAGAACATTTGGCATAGTACGCTCCATCAACAAAGCACCATTCAGGACCATGAGTATACCCATTGTTTTCTTTAATGAGATGTTTAGCATAGTTGTAGAATGGTGCTTTATTTAAATTCTCTCCTTTTCCTGTTTAGATTTTAAATGCCAATTTTTGGCTCTCAACCATTCGTGCTCCTATTAGGAATCCACATCCAACAAATAAGCTTGTGCCAGAGAATATTTGAGCATACAAATACTTTCCGCCATATAATTCGATTAACTCACCAGCGATTGGTGGTCCTGTTAATGCTGTAAATGAGATAAATGTGAGAACCATGCCCATTCTCGACCCTGATTTACTGATATCTTTGGTGAGATTGCCCAAAGCGGCTGGATACAAGCTTTGAACTGCTGCACTAACAATTCCGTAAATTATAGCCCAGATATACAAACCACTTTCATTGTTGACAGAAATCCAAGAAAATATTAGTACTCCACTTGAGATACAGGCAATAATAAGAGCGTTGAGGGAACCAGCGTAAAAGTCAGCAAGAATATTTGGCACAATACGCCCAATCAGCCCAACCCCATTTAGGACCATAAGTATACTCATTGCTTCCTTTGATGTAAGATTCAGCATATTTGTAGAATAAAGTGTTATATAGTGACCTGCGAAATAAACACCCCATATACTCTGAAATTCAATTTTTAATTAGCTTCGAGCCTCACATTAACAAGAACCTTCTGGATGGAAAACTACTTACGAAAAACATGCCCAAAGCGAATAAAACATAAGAAACGTCCTTTAGGCTTTCGAGGTCAATGAGTCCACTCGATTTCTTCGGTGGCACTCTTGGCCGAAGGCCAACAATACATATGGCTAGACTGACAAATTCAATCAAGGCCGCCACACGAATTGTCCTAGGAAAACCGAGAACTGGTAATAGGTTGGAAAACAAAGCTGGGAAAATGATTCCTCCGAGTGCACTCCCCGAGGCACATATACCCATAGCAATGCTTCGCTTAGTGGTGAAGTAGGTGCTCACAACACTTAGACTGGGGCAAAACAACAATCCATTGCCCAAACCAATAAATATACCTTGAGAAAAGAAAAGTTGCCAGTAAGAAGTAGCGAATGAAGTCATTAATAGGCCAAGCACTATAAGAACAGTACCGCTTAGAAAAAGAGACCGAAAGAAACCCATATCTAATAAGTTACCCGAAAAAGCCCCGATGAAGAAAAGAAGGAAGATCTGCAAGCTGCCAATCCATGAGATGCTGCTGGAATCATTATCGGGAAGAAGCGTTTGATGGTAGTAATTTTGAAATAGACCAAACGAGTTTATTAAGCCCCAGGTATTAAGCATAACGAGGGAACCAAGGCCAGCTAAGTGGCAGAGAAGGTTAGCCCATGCTGACTTTTAAATTATCCATCTCTTAAGATATGAGACCTCCAAAATTTGCATTGATTATAGAGAACTAGCTTTTTTGAGGGATGAGATACAAAAGTTGCTAAACAGTATAAAAATCTTCAAAGTACACACCTTGTAACCAAGCAAACCATCCACCGTCCGGTGGTGCATCAAATTTTGAACCACCAACTTTGAGAGATATGTCACTCTTATTATCCTGAGAAGATAGATCTTCAACCTTGGAGTTGCGGTCATTGTCTTCGATGACCGGATTTTTCCGAAACGAAAATATTTTTTCCATGTCAAAAGTTTAAACTGGACAAAAAACGAAAGAAAAACTAATAAAAAGGTAAATAATGAGATTCGACAAATATTTCGGTAAATATTTCTGTAAATATATAATCAATTCAATGAGTATATATTTTATATATTTACGTCCAGAAGTGAAAAAGGAAATGAGGCAAGGAAGGAAAGAGAGAGAGTGTTTGGCAAGAAAAAATGCGCGTCTCTACACACCTTTATGAACAGAATGCTCTTCCAGTTGTCTTTACCTGGTAAATTTCTTTGTAATGGTTTCAGAAAATATATGTCTGACATGCGGTGCAATGGCTAAAAACCACATTCCACTGGAAGCTGACTCGCGATACAAAAACGACGAGTAAATCCCTTATTTAGCAGTTCATGAATAACTCCTTTTGGGGCTGGCTAAAATTAAGTGGATGCGGAGAGTTGGTAAAGCCGATATGGAAATTGAAAACTCTACAAAACTCGTATCCACCACATACAAGGCAAGTTGCTTCGTCCCAAGAAAAGTATGCCCCTGCAACGTCATCGTGCCGAGTGGATACTTGCGATTAAATTGTCCAAAACAGCCATTCGGGCAGACAAGTTTTGCTTGTTGTTGGCTTAGTTGGAGGGTGCCAGGCAGGCAGGCAGGCAGGCTGACTAGTAGACTGGTTGGTTGATGTATGTTCACTCACTCACTCACTAACTCACTCACTCACTCACTGTTGGTAGCAGTCAAAGGCATCTGTCCACGAACATCATCGCTGGTCCGACTTCTATTCTTGTTTGAGATTCTAGCGTCATGATACTGAAGATCATAGATCCATCTTCTAATGTCCGGGATCAAGGCAAGGATCCTAGCTTTCCATCCTGGACAGATTTAAGCTTCAACGTCCGTCTGGTCTAACCCAATTGAGCCGGACTTTCCCCCCAACATACATCCCCGCAACCAAGCATGCAGACTGATTCTCTCTGGAAAGGCCTGCCGAACAACAGCAGCAACAACACCTCAAGGGGACATACTTCGATACAATCAATAGCTCTAGTCTAGGCTCTACACAAAATTGTGCACACAGTATGGGGTTAAGTTGATGCTCGATGCGGAGTAAGTGTTCAGGGCATGCACATAGAAAAAAATTACCACCATCATCGCCATTAATAAGGGTCGGTCTGTAACGGCTTGGCCATACATCCGCAAGAAGGCACAGTACAATGCATGCACAATCTGCCCGACTGGAAAGTGGTTGAGACCCTTAATCTTCCTTTCTTTTTGCTTCGCTGAACATAACCCTCCATACCGGAATCCCTGAGACCATGTGGAGCCCAGACCAAATTAGAACCCCGGACGCTGTATTTCCATGCTGATTGGCCGAAACCAAGCCTGACCCAATCAATCAATCAATCAATCAATCAATCACTGTACTATTATCGGACCCTCCCCCCACCCGACATTAGACCAAAAATTAGGGCTTGAAACCAAATTTCTGGAATTCAGGCAGAATCTAGTGTATTTTCTAAGGGGATGGGAAGAAGACGGGAATGTTGACCTTCCGAAGTCTAACAAAAGTTTCCCGATCTTCCTATCATGCCTCCTTCTCTACTTGGAGGCCTCTCCTGCAGTGCGGATCAATCAATCAAGCCGCTGTTGTGGGTGAGATTTGAAACAGAAGAGAAACTGCATTATGACGTATTTGATATCTAGACGCAATTCCCACCGCGCAACAAATACAACGAAGCTCTCCAATCTGAAAGAAGAATTTCCATCGATCAAGTCATCCTCGAAACATGCAAACTTTATCGCTGTTAAGGCCTGATCTCTAGTATTAATTGTCATAACTGAGTTGTCATTGAAAGAAATGAAGTATGTCAAAAGCTGCAGCCCGTTCAGTTTTGAAGCAAAGTAGAAACTTTTGAATCAATTTGTATGATTCTTTGATAAAATTCTCAAGGCTCACGGCGCGGAATATCTCTCAAGACAGAACATCATTTACCCCTTTCTAAAAAACCCATTGTTTGTTGCATTCAACTTATATTAAATGCTTCTCATAACACAGAATCAGATGCTTGGTCACATTTCCAATCAAAATTCTGACAAAAATACCAACTATAAATTAATGTAGATTGCGTCACGATAAAGATTACACATGCAGCAAATATTATGGTTCGTTCGCGATGAAGATTATCCTTGTGAAAGTTCGGAAAGAGATGTATTCGAAAAGCTTCTTTAGTCAACCCTGTATGCACTGTTCTTGCTGCCTAAGGTTGTCAGTCAGTCAGTCAGTCAGATATGCCGTGTCAGTAGCACGAGCTATCGGAACGACCCGAGAATGATAAATGATAGACGCTTTGCTTAGTCTGGGGGTTGATTGTATTAGTCATAATTCTAAGGACCGTTGGCACAGTGTGATTGCTTTTCTGTACCCATTGAAAATTTATCCTCTGTGCCTCCCTGCCCCGATATACCAATTAGATAACCATAATCCCCGGCAATTACCTCTGCGCCCCGCTCCTATTAAGGATTATTATCTTTAATTGGAACAGTGGCTGTACCCCTCCCCTGACTTATTGGTATAGCAACTTCAACAAGGGTTTCTAACAGTTGAACTCGTTTCAGTTTACCGTGTCACAGAGACAATGGATGTGGGTTTGCCTGATTAAGCTAGCTCGCTTAATCAGTTTTCAAAGATCTATCCCAGCTAGTCTTTTAGCTAGTTAAATTTCATAAAAATCGGATGAGGTAACACATTCATATTTTTAACTCGATAGTAAGTCCACATATTAACGAATTTCACAAAGCACCCCCTTAATAGAGCCCTATCCTGCCACGACAGGGGTGTTTTCGGAATTATATTAATGCAGATACAATCATCTTATTGGTTGGAGTTTTCGGAGCCCATGTCCATAAAAATGGATATAACAGTTTTACCGGTATGAAATCGGTGATCACGTGACATTGATCATATATTTTACTAGCTTAGCACGGAACTAGATCCAGATTATGACTTATCCGCATAATGGCAGACATTACCCGTGCCGCGCTCCATGTGAGTTTTGGTTTCACTGCGGGCTCAGAGACTGAAGTTGGTGCTCACCACCAGTTTTCAAATTTCACGCATAAAATATCTCATATCTCACGCAATTTTTAAAACTATCAACTAGAAAACCTATGGATGATCAAGTGGAAACTGCCTGTGAATGAATAAATGAGACATAATCCAGATACAAAACTAGCTATGGTGGCACGACGATTTCAAGTAACACGCGACCGTTTTCGGACACGAGTTCAAGGAGATTCACGTAAGAGAGGCTCAAAAGTAACGGCAACAGGGTAAATGTTTTTTGTAGTTATAGTGCTTTATAAAGCCGCCTGGCCTATTTCTTCCCTATAATGTAGGCCGTTTCGAGTGATGATGAGCTTCGGCGAAAAATAACTTATATTTGCTGTGTTCATAATAGGCTCAATAGATACTGTTAACTTGATACAGGTCATTGGATATATTTAGAGTCTGTTGAGAATAATCTCATCAGCCAAACGCCCTGTTGCCGCTACTTTTGAGCCTCTCTTACGTGAATCTCCTTGAACTCGTGTCCGAAAACGGTCGCGTATTACTTGAAATCGTCGCGCCACCATAGCTAGTTTTGTATCTGGATTATGTCTCATTTATTCATTCACAGGCAGTTTCCACTTGATCATCCATAGGTTTTCTAGTTGATAGTTTTAAAATTGCGTGAGATATGAGATCTTATATGCTGTTAAGGTTTGACCATTTGCTAGCTTAGGCGATCACCTAGGCGAGTATCTAGCGAGATTATATTGATTATTGATCGGCAGGCTATTGACGATAATAATGGCAATATTAAATACATCACTGATACTCCGTTATCTAAATCTATATTCGTTACAAGGAATAAAGCTTTCTTGAAGATTATTAGGAGGAGGAAATAAGAAGTAAGTAGTTATCCTTTGCACATAGGATATTCCCTCTTCATATACTTTAATCATTGAATTTATATTAACCAGCTTGGTTACCGTCACATTTCAAACTATGCCATTTGTCATTTGTCTTTTTTGCTTGTCATGACCTATTTTTGAGTGTACCAACAGTTGTCGCTGGCCTAGGGTTCATCAAAACGATAGAGCTTAACGACACTAAATTGCAAAAGGCATTAGGTGCCAACATTTGCATTACCTTAAATTTCATCCAACGATTCAATTCGAACCTTGAAGTCTCTTTCGCAATCAACTAATAATTCATTTGGATCAGCTGAAGAGAACAATTTTGAATTGATGACTGATATATCCTTCTATCAATATACCATGACTTATGCTATAACCTACTTATTTACATAGTCCTTAAATATAGATTCATTGTTACAAATATGAAGAATAAACATTGATCGAGATATAAATATTGTCCTGGTGTAATTAGTGTATTACAGGGGGTCACCTTGCTAGTATATCCGGGATTCTTTTTAGTCGATATCTATTTATGGATATAGTTAGGCGCAGCCCATAACAGTAGGGTTAACAAAGACGAAAAATTATGCAGATAAACAGATTGGAACTTTTGATGACGGTACGCAGAAAATAGCTGGAGGAAAATTACTGGGCAAAAACAGTTCTTCACATCAAGGATCTTTTGCATCAACTATGTTATCTTCAAATGTACCTATTATTGGTCAAAAGGACGCAGACGGTGATGCGATCATAACAGGATAAACAGAACCCGAGCAAAATGAGTTTCTAAAAAATAAGTTGAAAATCGTATAGCTACTGGTTGTTGTATTCGATGTGGTAAAAGCGAGCATGTGTTGGAAAAGATGGTACATTCCTTTGTCACTAATTCATAATTTACAGATGTGTCTTGGGCCGTTGCCATAGTAACGGAATTTCGGTTCCAATTCACTAGTTTTGTTATGATTATATAATTATTCGCTTTGTAGTACAGCTATATAAAAACTAGATCACTCTTTTTGAAAACATAGAAGTAAAGAAGAGGATTTAGAGATAGATAATAAAATATACAAGATAACATACTGAGAATTATCTAACAGCATGTCATAGCAAAATGTCGCTTACTTCCACCAAAACGCCCAGAAACATCTTTAAATACTGTATCTTCTGGCGAAGCAACATGTGATAATGAAATGTTAACAAATGTACCATTAAAAGACCAGCCTCCGAATCATGTCGTGTTCGGGGGCTAGCAGATGAAAGTTTTGGGGCAGAGACTATACAAGAAGCTCAAGATAAGGAAGCAATGAAATTGGCATACTTTATTATCAAGGTCGAGTTTGGGTCCCAATGTACGAGCCTCTCACAACAGCGATTATTCAAAATGTACATAACGCGACTGTCTCAGGAGATCCGGATCGAGACGCGAAATTAGCACAAGTTGCAAGAAATTATTTTTGGTCTGGTACTAGCAAAGCAGTTAAGTGGTTCTGCAAAAATTACCATATATGTGGACGTTCCTCTATATGGCGACATCAAAAACAAGGGCTTCTTAAACCACTACCGACCCCTGACCAATTCCATAAACAACTGTCGATTGACTTCGTGTTAGTAGAAATTGGTATTGGTTCTAAGAGGATGACTCTCGAAGAATATAGGCACAATTCTGAAATTGATAAAGACTTCACAAATGTAAATTGAATCAGAGATCAATAGTATTTTTCTTAATATTTCTAGAGAGATTATCTCGAGCATTATATTCACAAATCCATCTATCCAACTTCTATCAGTGAAATAAAAATATGAATGGAAGTCATTTGAAAGGAGAGAGATATGAAATAGTACTTCAAAAAATAGAAACCATCTATTTCTAGAATAGTGCAATTAAGGCGCTAAAGTGAAGTGGAAAAACAGGTTTAATATTTACCGATCATAAAGCTGATATAAATAAATATACCACTCGGCAATTGTTGTGACTGTGTAGGTCACGTGATAGAACCAGTGCACAGACTTGCTGTATATATATCTGATACTCAGCATATCTTGATAAATGGAATAATATATATAACTTACATATATAGATATATCTTTGTATGGAATACAACAGGTTATGGCCCTTGTGCTTCCAACCATTTAAATTGCATTTACTACTTTTATTAACTCTTATTTATTATATATATATATATAATTTTTTTATTTACAAGCCTGACCAAAATATCTTTAATAATGGGTAAATATGGTGTAATCATTCTAACCGGTCGCGAAAATTTTCCTTATGGCAAGGAAACCTCGAAATTGAGCTAGCGGCATCACGACTGAAGAAATTCCTTAGACCTGAAAACTGTTTACCACCATCACTAAAGGATGATGCATCTGACATACACAAATTAGGTGTTGATTTAGAAGAGTGGGAGCTTCAGCATGCGCAAGCATTTAAAATGATCTTGTAGAGTATTGACAATAATAACAAAGTAGCTATTCAAAGTTGTAGAAGGGCTTCTGGCGCCTATG
The DNA here is from genome assembly GCA_003957845.1 of Oidium heveae. Classification (NCBI taxonomy): domain Eukaryota; kingdom Fungi; phylum Ascomycota; class Leotiomycetes; order Helotiales; family Erysiphaceae; genus Oidium; species Oidium heveae. The sequence goes on along the minus strand of QVIK01000172.1, from coordinate 38,187 downwards.
ACACACTAAAAAGCCGATATGGAATGAAAGACACTGCTCTCCTTTCCCAATTGTTTACTCAACTTTTTACCGTTCAATCAATGAAGCAGAGCAGTGTAACGGACAAATATGACCTTATAATTAATTTTACAACACAGATTGCCGAGCAACAACCGGATGCTAAAATACCGGATATTGTTCAAGCCGTCATACTTATGCGAAGCCCTACATCTGATTACGATACAACTCTCGGAATTTTGACAAGTAAAGAAAAATTCCCAACAGTAAATGAAGTATTTCAAGCCATCAAAAGTACAGAAACTAAGCTCGATGAGCCACTTCAAGAAACTGAAATCGTGAATGCGGCTAATAGTAATGGACCTCAAAAGGTGTGCTGGGTCTGTAGAGGCAATCGTGTTAAGCCTCAATGCCCTAAATGGCTTGATACAGATGAGGGTGTACAATTTAAACAATCGGGTCTCACGTGGTATAAATGGCAACAAAAGCAAAGGAGTAAAAAGGAGTTAGCAAATGCATCTATAATAACAAATAAGGCGTTGAAAGGCAAACTTGTAAATTTCTCTGATAGCGAGTCTGAATGTGAAAGATCTGCTTACCTTTGTGCTGCTGGTTCAAATATCGTGAATCGAGTCGGGGGTCTCGATACCATGTGTTCATGCCATCTAACCCCAAATAAAAATGCGTTTATGAGTGATATCAAGCCCGCCAGTGTTCAAATTGAAGTTGCGAATGGAATTACTATTTATTCGCAAGGTAAAGGTGATGTTCGAATATATTGGAATGATAAATCATCGTCAAGACTTCGTTCCACAATTCTGCGTGATGTATTATACGTCCCAAAGGCGTCAATTAGTCTTATATCATTAGGTATTCTTGCAGATAAGGGTCTCACATGGAGTTGCGATAAATCTGATATGAAAATTTATGCCAAAGATGGAAAAATATTATTTCGAGGAATAAGATCTAATAGAGTATGGATCATACCCCAACCATCAGAAACTGCAAACAGTTCTATTAATAGATCAAATCTCATACATGAAAGACTCGGACATCCTGGAAGGCATATCACAATGCGAATACCCAAAGCAGTTGAAGGTATTTCTGAAAATGAAAATGAAAATCTAGATTTCGGTTTTTGCCGTTCATGCAAAGAGGCTAAAATGACAAGAATGGTAGGTCGTATGCCAATGAGGGAAGTTTATATGGCCCTAGAAAGGATACATATGGATTTGTGTGGACCATTTCGTACAAAATCGTGGCATTGAAATAAGTATATGCTAACAATTACTGATCAATATACCAAATTTAAATGGGCTATTTTCAAGAGCTCTAAGAAAGACGTAACAACCTGCATAATAAAATGGTGTAATAAAGCAGAAATTGACCGTAAACTATATGGCACCAGTGAAAAACTCTAAGCTATTAGATTTGATTATGGAGGAGAGTTCTTAAGTAAACAAATGAAAGATTGGGCAGCTAAGAAAAGTATAGAACTCGAACCAACTGTTGGCTATCGTCCGGAAGCAAATGGGGTTGCTGAAAGAGCCAATCGTACCATTATTGAGAGAGCCAATAGTATGCGTTTTCGAACAAATCTTTCGGCAGAATATTGGGAATTTTCTTTTCGTGCAGCGATCTATCTCTTAAATAGACAGCCGATAGGTGGGGAATATTCAACCCCTTGGAAGAGCTGGTATGGAGAAATCCCCAAAACCGACCATTATAGAATTTGGGGGTGCATTGCATTTGTGCATATTCCTAATGAAAGAAGGGGAAAGCTGGATAAAAGATGCTGGGAAGGCATTTTTGTGGGCTATCATACGAAATCGAATAAAATATACCACGTCTGGCACTCAGGTGACAAGAAATTATATGAAGCACAATCTATTGAATTTAATGAAAACTGTTTTTCACTTGATGATACATCGCCTACGTCGTCTAATTGTGATCTTTTATCAGATAATGATTCGGATGAAAATTCTGATGACGATTACAATAATGACATATTAACAAGTCCTAAAGATGATAAAGTCAATATTCAACATACTCCCGACTTGGAACTCAATGATAATAATATCAATAATGATTCTAGCACTACAGACGACTCACGACAAGAATCCTTGGGTCAAATATCTAATGATCATCAATCCGATGTCGAAGATAATGTTCTCGCAGAAAATCAGCCACAATTATCATCCAAAAATCCAGCGACGTTAGCTTGTGATAATATAATTGAAAAACGAACTAAAAGTAGGCGCGAAGAGGACTATGCTGAGTACTTAAAAGGCTTAGAAAGTAATGCTATTGCTAGAGGCGATAGAAGAACTGGTAGAACAAGAAAACCGTCGGCAAAAGCATCTGAAATGTAAAGTCCAAAACAACGAGCTAATAGTTCTATTGAAATTGCTTTTTCAGCAGCCCGAGATGAGAGAGGCAATGTTCCTGTCTCATATGAAGCTGCGCTTTTGACCCCAGAAGCAAAGCTTTGGATAGAAGCCTACGAATCAGAAATGGCATCGCTTATTGAACATGGAACCTTTTCAGGCCCATTGGAAAATATACCTGCAGACAGAAGTGCTGTTACAGCTAAGATAGTTCTGATCCTGAAAAGAGGGGAGGATAATAAGATATTACGGTACAAAGCGAGACTTGTCGCCAGAGGATTTACTCAGAGACATGGAGTTGATTTTGAGGAAACTTTTGCACCCACCATCCGACTTGATGCATTACGAATAATTCTAGCTACTGCAGCTAAAGAGAAATGGGAAATTTATCAGATGGATGTTGTGACTGCATTTCTTGCGGGAGAGCTAGAAGATGAGGTATATATTAAAATGCCTGGACATATGATACCAAGATTTGGGCGATATGCTCGAGTAGTCAAAAGTTTATATGGTCTGAAACAGGCTGCACGTGTATGGTGCCTGCTTTTCGCCAAATTCTTAAATTCAATTGGTTTTTATTTCCTTCCAACAGATCAGACGATTTTTATTAACAGTACGACTAAAGTTGTCATAGGTATTCATGTGGATGACGTTCTGATCACTGGACCTAGAAGCCAAGAGATTGAAAGACTTAAAACCCAACTGGAAAAGAGGTTCAGGATGAAAGACCTTGGGAAAGCTAGAAATATCCTGGGAATAAGAATTATACGAGNTCTGATCACTGGACCTAGAAGCCAAGAGATCGAAAGACTTAAAACTCAACTGGAAAAGAGGTTCAGGATGAAAGACCTTGGGAAAGCTAGAAATATCCTAGGAATAAGAATTATACGAAATTCAGACTCTCTTACCATCGATCAATCCCAGTATGCAAGAAGTATTGTGGATGACTTCGCTATATCTGGTACAAAAATTTACTCAACTCCGATGGCAAGTAATGCTGTTGGTGATCTTGAACAAAATTCTGAAAGGCCTTGCACAGATGAAGAACTAAGAAGTTATTGGAGACTACTCGGGAAACTGATGTACCTATGCAACACAAGACCAGACATTATTTTTCAAACTCATAAGATGGCCCAATACTCACACATAGCATGTCATAACCATTGGTTGGCCCTACTTCGAATTCTAAGCTATGTTGAAGGAACCATTAATTATGAGATCAGGTATAGAGAGGAGAAAGACCAAATTCCCTACTATAGAGTCGACCACAATATTGAGGTTTATTGTGGAAGTTCTAGAGCTGTTGATTTAGTTACCTTTGCTGATGCAGACTATGCGGCAGATTATAGTGATCGAAAATCGATATCTGGAATAGTTATGATGTTAAATGGAGGAGTTGTCTCTGCTATCAGTAAAAAGCAGACTAATGTCGCAACTTCCACAACCAATGCAGAGTATATAGTTGCAAGTGAAGGAGCAAAACTCGCTATTTGGGGAGAAAGTCTTTTATCTCAGATCACCGAAAAGCCCAAGAATCCTGTACCCCTTTTGCTAGGGGATAACAAGGTATGTAAACAGTTACAAAGTGGAGTATCAAATACGTCCAAGATAATGTGACGGCGTTGACGCCATCACTAAGGCTTCTGTGTCTGTGCCTGCTTGTTCGCCTAAGGCGCCCAAGATATAGTTAGTATAAACGCACAGACCATCTGTGAATAGTTTAGATATAGCTTCGTACTCGTACTTCCTTCAGAGGATTGTACAACCTCTTTGTTAGTTTAGTAATACTATATTCTTCCAAATACGTGCTTGATGTCATCTTCTATTTAAATTCTACATTCTAAATCCTTTAGCTTTCTCTTGCGATCCTAAACGTTACATTGGTCACATACTTAGAAATGGACAGTACGTAATACCTGTATTTCCAACACTTCATGGTAGATCTTCCAGTATCACATGGGAATACTAATTTTATGGTAATAACTGATAGATTGCTTAAATCAATCACACTAGAGGCCATGGAAAAAATAGATGCCGAATCATGCGCCAAGGTATTTCTAGAATGTCACTGGAGGCTTCATGGATTTCTAAATGCTATTACATCCGGTAGAGGAACTAATTAGACTAGTAGATCTCGGAGGCATTTGTGTGAAATAACCAAAATGGAACAAAGATTAAGCACAGCGTATCATCCACAAACAGATGGTGCAGCTGAGAGAGCAAATCAAGAAGTACAAACATATATGAGGGCTTGTATTGCGTATACACAAAATGATTGGGTAGTATGCTTACCAGAGGCTCAATTAGCAATAAATAACCGGGTGTAATGTCTCTAGGAGGCATCAGTCCTTTCTTTGCAACTCACGGCTACCACGTGCACCCAATACAAAACAGTATTTCTTCGTCAAATGTGCCCATTTCAATAGGAAAACAAAGAGCCGAATCCTTTGTCAATTTTTTATCTAATATTACTTCGTTTATACAATCGGCAATTGATAGTCTTTAAATGTACAGTGACTAAGGTCAAAAGTTTGCTGAAGTCAAATCTGATTCTGACATGTACCGGCTAGCGCGTTGGGCCAAGCCAAGGGCGAGACCCCAACCCATTCTAATAAGAACAGCTACTGGTCTGGAATCTAACCCAAGACGTAGAGCCTAATTATTACAAGACATGTTACTCGCCCGTTTCACTAGTGAGAACGACATAAGCGAAGTAAACTAAGAAGATCACATAGACCACGACCTACCCTGGGAAATAAATATTATAGAAGAGAAGTTTAAATGAGCTTCAATCGCTTGTAGAGATAAAGCCTTAGGATCAGATAGAATTAAGGTAAGACTAATATACTAATAAATTGACACTAAACGGAGTCTCAGCAAAAGAGAGTCACTTTAATCGCTTCTATTACTAACATCTCGCTAACAACCAACATGAATCATCCTCTTCAAAATGAAATTATCCTGGACAATGGAGCAGACGGACATGTTTGTAACAACCTCGGACTTGCTACATCTAGATTAGACATTCCAAGCAACCCTAAATTTGTACAGTCAGGTTCTGGGACCAGTCCTATTATAGGATACGGCAGTATGGTTTTTCATGCACACCTCGGAGATGGAAAAACACAAGAAATTACGCTTACCGATGTTGCATTTGCACCGTCATTTTTAACAACAGTAATTTCCTGAAAGTCATCAAAAAGAAAGGTGTTAAATGGGATACTGATACTAATAAATTGACACTAAACGGGGATCTTATTTGCCAATTTATAGATCGGCACGACCATGATGTTTTTACCACAAAATCTATACCTACTCATGTACGTTGTAATCAAAATTCTCACCTAACTCAGTCAAGTCTTAACAACCTTGATTCATATCCCATTGACAACGATATTGTTATGATAAATTCATCTCAGCCGCGGAAATCGATTGGAAGTGAACATCTTTGGCATCAACGTCTTGGCCATCCCGGACCCGAGGTCATAAAGCATATCCAATGCGGCTCGATTAAGATTTCAAAGGATGGTCCTAAGACAAATAAATGTGATTTTTGTGCACTTAATAAAGCCACAAAAATTATATCACGACGACCTAGTGACCGTTGTAGAGTTCCATTCGAAAAAGTTCATTTTGACCTTATAGTTTATATACCAATTGGATTTGACGGATCTAGATATGTGTTACATTTTACAGATGACATGACTCGTATGAATTATGTTTATCTTTTAACAAATAAATCTGGTCCAAATCTGTTACGCCATTTCAAAAATTTTGTCTCATATGTTGAAAGACAGTATAATAAAGATGTAAAGATTTTTAGATCTGACCAAGAAAGTGGACTTGGAAATCTTTTTGATAGTTGGGTAAAATAGCTAGGAATTGATATAGAATGGTCGGCTGTTGCTACTAGTGAGCAGAACGGACAGTCTGAACGTTCTGGGGGGGGTGATACAAGTAAAGGCTCGGTGTTTAGCAAATGGTGCTAACTTACCTCATGAGTATTGGCCTGAATATGTGATGACTGCTGCCTACTTGATTAATCGTATTCCTACCGCAACTCATGGATGGCTTTCAGCATTATCAAAATTACATCAGACATTTAACATCCCAGAACGTGATGAGTACAGTCATTTGAAGGCTTTTGGCTGCACGGCATACGCTCTTGATAGATCAGTCTCAAAAAGTGAAAAAATGAAGCCTAGAGCTAAGAAAGGTTTTCTCGTGAGTTACAATTCACGCAACATTTACAGAATACTATTAATACAAGAAGAAATGGTAATCGGAACTCGTGACGTAACTTTTAATGAGGAATTATTTTTAGACGATTAACCAGATCTAAAACCTGAGGACGAGTTTATTCCGTTAATTGATTTCTCCATGGTTTCGACTGAGCCTACTATTGTGTTTGATATAGATAACCCACCAATTCGCAATAATGAACCAGACAGTCAGACAAATGAAGACGATCCAAATTTAGATGTACAGAATCCGCTTCATATTGGAGTAATAAAAGATTCTAACGTACAAATTAAAGAATCCAATATTCCGAAAAACTCTACTCAACCATCGAAAAAATCATTTGACAGTGCTGGTATCGATCCAAATAATATTATTACAGGAAAGAGGACACGAAAAAGGACTGATAAGGTAAAGGAAATTGATCCAAGTGCACTAATTACTTCTTTCAATATATTTGTAACTGGTAAAGCTAAGCAAATACAGAATCTTCATCGAACTCAGCTTCCCCCTCCTCCTGAAAATTGGCGAGAATTAAAAAGTCACCCATATTTAAAATCATTTACTGATGCTATCTCTGTAGAGTTTGATGCACTTATAGCAAAGAAAACTTTTCAATATGTTGAGCAAACCAGTACTATGATGCCAATCCCACTCAAATGGGTTTTTACGTACAAGTTTGATGATTCTGGTTATCTTCTGAAATTCAAATCAAGAATCTTTGTTCGCGGTGACTTACAACCAACTACAAATGAAGATAATTATGCTGCAACACTAGCATTTCAAGTCTTTAGATTACTAATGGCTTTGGTCGCGTATTTCGATCTTGAAACGATTCAGGCAAGTGCCGTGAATGCATTTTGTAACTCTCCTCTAGACGATGAAATTTATTTATACAATCCTCCTGGATTTAATCGAAAAGGTTTTGTCCTTCGATTACTTCGTGCTCTTTACGGACTTCGAAAATCGCCCAAGTTATGGCTAAAACTTCTATCTGGAACATTAAAAGATATAGGTCTTCGACAGGTACCCGGCCAACCGTGTATCTTTATTGATTATGACGGTGTTATCATATTTTTCTTTGTTGATGATCTTGTTGTTTTATTTCCTTCTGTTAAACGCCCTCGAGCACTTGAACTATTGAAAAAATTAACACATACATACGAATTTCGAGTATTGGGTGAACTCGATTGGTTTTTAGGAGTTAAGGTGTCACGCGAGAGATCATCGAAAAAGCTTTGGTTAAGTCAAGAATCATATGTCGAGAAAATCTGCATGGAATTTAACTGTGGAACTCCAGGACGAAAGGTTAACACTCCAATTTTAGATGATAGATTATCTAAGTATGATGGTATCGCTACACCGGATGATATCAAACTTTATCAGAAAAAAGTATGTTCGTTGATTTATGCATCAAGCGTAACAAGGCCAGATATATCCAGAGCAGTCAGTCATTTAGCTGAGTTTATGACAAATCCCGGACCACAGCATATAGACGCTGTTGATCATATATTATTTTACATCTTCATACTAAAAATTTCTGTATCGAATATTCCGGCTCGTCGACCTCACCAATTCTTCATTGCTCAGCAGATGCGGCCTTTGATAATACTGTGGAACGTCGAAGCGTGCAAGGTTTCGTTTTTAAGCTTTTTAATGGCTACATTCATTGGAATTCGAGCAAACAGTCGACTGTAACGACTTCGTCGACAGAAGCAGAACTTCTCTCTCTTTCCAATTCAACGAAAGAGTTAATATGGATGCAACATCTTTTTTGAGCAATTGGTTTTAATCCAGATGAAAAAATCGAAATTTTTAATGATAATTTACAGACTCTCCGTTTACTTACTAAAGAAGATCCCATAATACAGACTAAACTAAAGCATGTAGATATCTATCAACATTGGCTTCGGGAACGTGTTCAATCAGGGGAAATCAAAGTAACCTGGATCAGCACAAATCAAATGGTTGCCGATGGCATGACCAAAGCTCTTGGTAGACAAAAACACGAAAATTTCTTACGTCTCTTGAAGTTAGTTGATAAATATATTTACCAGTACTCGTCTACATTTTCAAGTCTAAATCCTGGGGGTGTGTGTTAGGCGTTGGGATGGAGATTTGACCGACGATTGTAATCTCGGTTACATGAATGATTTATCTAATCCCTGTTTTGTTTATTTATCTATTTGTTTACTTTCTCGGTTCGTCATCTAGCCAGGGGCTAAAACAATATACTTAAAAGAGAGAATATCACTAGATTAGAAGAAGGAAGTCACTTTACTGAGTTTAACAGTCCTCTCGAAGTATATCACTTCACCTGCCACAGGACGGGTCCCAGTAATCCTGATAGTAACCAAGTGCCAGAGCTAGACCTAATGAGTGTTCTATGATTATATCAGAAGCGACATTACTAAGTATCGCAAATATATCAGCTACAGAGTACTTGATTTGCCTTGTACTCTTACTTATTCAAATTCTTCAAAAAACTCCTTTGTTAGTCTTCCAGAAGCTGACACCTTTACTTCTATGAAAAAGGATATGCAAGGTGTTGAAACCAGTACCACTTCACAACAAGACCAGGGTTCATCAGGACCATCATATCTATCTATACTACCTTCTCATCTTTGGAGCTTACCATGCACCACTCATATACGTAATTCCTGAAGCAGCTACTCGAATAGATGGACTACGCGTTAGCCGCCTCAGTACAGCACCAGCTTCCTCCCCTACAAATATATCTTCAACCTCCTCAGTCTCTCCTCGGCCTAGGCTCCATCTCTCAACTCAACTAATTACTCCCTATAATGGAACACCGGGAAACCTTCGCTCATTTTGCTCTCGGCTGGTTAACCAGATCTCGATTGATAATTCCGTCTAGGAAATTGAAAAGTTTAGGTTTGCATATCAATGTTTTGGTATTGGAGTTCTAGCTAAAACGAGGACATCTTTTTGCTGCCTAGAAGACCCATCTATACCTGTAGATATAATTACCTTAAAAGGATTCCTTACAGCACTTAGACAAAGATTTGAAGATCTATTGTTGTGTGATCGAGCTACTGTTGCAGTAGAAGGACTTTTTTAGAAGAATTCTAAGTTTCACAACTTTATAACCGTTAACCGAAATTGCTTTCTATTGTATCTTTTATTCATTTTCAAATGTGGAAGCTTCAGCAGCTTTACCCAACATCCATTTAATTAGAACATACAGTCGAATTGTGTAAGGAGAAAATTTCTTGTTGCATAAACTGCCACGGACTGCACTTCGCAACTGAACCCCATTTTATTCAGGTGAAGAAATATCTATAAATTTTAAAGAATGACGCTGTATAAGCAGCGGAAGTTATAGGGCCATAACCTGTTAAGCTTGAAGCATGAAGATTGTATTGAGAATTCTAGGGACTATTTATATGTACAAGATTATTTCGAAATAAGTGATCATGATATCACATGATGTAATATAGAATACCTATAACTGCCCCAAAAACATCTAAAACTGCCAACCATGTTGAGCCCTCACCAAGAAACCTCGTCGACAACCGTATTTTTGTGCGTGTGTCTCCTGAACATACATGTATGATAATGTCCTCATACGCTGAGATGTTATAACTCAATGGATTCTTAGAAGAGAATACTGTTTGAGAGATCCAAAAAATCAAAATGGGGCTAGCTATTTGCCCATTATCTAGTACTGCGCAAGATACTCTCCTAGGAAAAATGTTAGAGATCGAAGCCTTCCTATCTACGGAGGGCGAGTGCAAAGTCGAAAAATCCGTATAACATTCTACTTACAAGCTCTCAGGTGTCCCACACTCCTTTTCAGGAAATGACGCATCAGGACTAGAGCTCATACAGATCACTGCTGCCATTAATGGTCAGGCCCTACTGGACCTAACAAAAGTCTTGCCAGTTAATTTAATCGAATGTCAAAGCTCAACCAAAAGTTAATACTTAGACAGAAAAAATTGAATAGTGTTTCTTCCCCAAGGCTCTTATCTCTCAAAGAGTTTACTATTATTTGGCGTCCGCGTCAGTACAAAACTACTCCCTAAGTGAACTGAGACTCCTCCGTGCGGAAACTGTTACAAATGGCACAATGAGCGGGCTTGCTCTAAGGCATCTCGCTGTAGGCTCTACAGCTCCCCTAAACATCTAGAATCTGGCCATACAGAATGTCATCCTACAAGACACCATAGTTGTCCTCTAAAACGTGCAAATTGTCACTATCCTCACTCCTCTGACTCTCTGGAATGTCTTATCCGTCCAAGAAAAGATAACATATTACTATCATATGCTCAAATTGCTCAAATCTGAAAAGCAGCATCTACAGCTAGGCGCCGGCTCAAGGCAGCATATTGAAGCACTTTGAATACCAAATCCTCCAGTAACTGTGACATTTTTTTGGCAACACATGCCATAGACACTCAAACTTTTACAACCCCACAAAGCCCCGGCATAAACACCCTCGGCTCTTCCCTTATGTCACCGAATAATTTCGCAGCTCTAGCGGATGATGATCGACAGTACTGCCAGGATAACATTATGAGAGCCTCATGAGTTTTATCAACAAAAATATTAAAATACTCTCCGTCAACGTGGGCCGTAATTCTACTGCACACACAATCTCGCTCGAAACCGCTTTCCGTACTAACATGGAAATTGTATTAATACATTAACTCTCCGTTTTAAAGACCTAACACGTCGAATCACTTGTACACACCCGGCATTTAGATGCTTTACCCCAATTGATAACTGGTCATCGAGACCCCGCGTTCTTACCAACACAAAGAAAAATATAGGACTCACCATTCTTCAGAGTCGCCTTAAAACTTCGTCTGATCAAGGATCAGGAGATATTATTTTCCTCGAAGCTAAAGCTTCCAATAACCACTGGATCACAGTAATAAATATATATAATACTCCTCCTGGATCTACTAATCCAGGCGCAGCACCAGAGTTTATATTTTCCTTACCCAATAACCCAAATTTTGAAATTTGTATCCTCGCTGGAGACTTTAATCTTCACAATAATAATTGGCAGCCATCTTATGCAGGGGTACCTTCGATGCAGGCGGGCTCCCCAATCAAATGGCTCTAAAAAAAATCTTTCTTTAATTTCTGAAGTCGATAGCAGGAATTTCTCTCGATAATATATTAAGAGAGCTGCCGTCTGAACCCATCGCCTTGATGACTGCCACCCACTATACTACCGTGCATCAATACTACCTCTTAGTAAAACACTTTTAAGATTTGCAAGGTCCCTAGATTCTTTGCCACTATCAGAACAAATAAATCTCTTAACTTACCCTCCCTGCGAAAAAGAAGAACTATAAAATAGCTCTATCTTTCCTTACACTATAGAAACATCTACTTCCGAGTAAAGATCTCGTATTTCCAGGAATTCCTAAATATACTTCCAAAAAATTATATAATAGTCTACAGTTATGGGTCGAAACTACCTGATGGGAACGCAGGAGCTGGCTTTGTAATATTCCAGCTGGGACGCCAAATTAGTTCAGGCGCCTCCCCCCAGAAAGAGTATACGAAGTTGAGGATGCTGAGGATGCTGAGGTCTACGCAGCGCTCCAAAGAATCAAATATGCGATTTCACTCCCATCAAATCGCTTTTCAGAGGATCTATGGGTTTTCATAGATTACTATAGTGTAGCGAGTAAATTACTCTGAACCCCCCTTGTACTGTCTTCTCAAACAGCATACCTAGAGGCCCTGAAAACTATCAAACTATGGAAAGCAAGAATCAGACTTCTCCATATCCCCGAGGGCTAGTCAAAAATACGCTGGGTGCCTAGTCATTCTGGAATTTATGGCAATGAACTAGCAGACCTTAAGGCTAAAATAGGTGCGGCTATGACTTACAACGAGTCAGAACAAGGACATTCGTTAGCTTCACTGCGACGATGGCAAAAGATGAGAATGGAATACCAAAGAAATATCTTCTGGCAAGCTGACACTCCTAATAGGTACACCCAGCTCGAAATTAATTCTGCCCCTCTTCCACCAAATGTTACAGGCTATGCCTGGTTTATTGTTGGTTGACTGGGTTTTGTCAGCCCAGTCGTCTTCGTCAAATAGGTATTATGACAGACGTTATTCAGACAGGGTTACTATGCGATAGGGCTTTGTTATTCAAGGGGACTGAACCCCTTTTCCTCACCTCTACTACTTCTGCTTTTTTATATAAACAACTCACTCTCTCTCAGATAGTCATAGAAAAATATAAACATCTTTTCGTAACATTGCTCTCGTGCCAAAGCCGTGCCTGCTACCGTAACACCCAAAGAGCTTCGGCTAAGCCGAAAAATACTAGGACGCCTTATTGCTTCTAAAACCGGACATGGAGACTTCGCTGCCTACTATACACGCTTTAATCACCACGACGCCAATCTATATTATAAATTCGGATCACCCAAGGCACCGCTTCAATTTTTTTCTTTTGCAGAATATTGCATCGCCGAAACGGCCGACCTCCTGGACCTATAAGCTCCCTCATTCCTTCTCTGCTCGGAATCCTTAAAGGTGCCGACATACTATTCGAATGGCTTAAAAAAGCTAATATTTTCGTAAACACTTTTAATCGATAAGAGTATAGTTCTGTTTCATTTTATGTGTTAGTTGGTCATTATATTATGTTGTTCTATCTTAACATTTAGGAAAACCCTCTAAAAAAAACTTTTGAGATTATCCACTGACAGTGGTTATTGGCCTTTGCTTTAACTTTCAAGTGCTGGCTGTTTCACTCAAATTCCTTACAACATGTATGTATTTGTCTAGAGCTCCGGCTCTAGCGTCATATCTCCCTAGATAGGATGTGATTCGCAGGTTAGTAGTATAGAAAGTTAATAAGATCTTAGACAGTAGAGTCCCCGTTTGGAATGCTTTACAATTGCTTAAATCTTATGTATTTTTTTTCTAGCCTGCTTTTCTCTATCTTTGCTAGATCAGTTTATACTGATGGCATTACGTTATCCTAACCGTGGGTAAGTGAAAGCTGACCATCTAATTCGGATACACAGGGATAACAGTTTAGCGAGTCAATCACGTGAAACTTGTACTTAGACTATAAATAGAAAAATTAAAAAAAAAAAAAAAACAAATCCCACGGGTACTGTTAATCTGATTAATATAGTGTGGATTTTTGGCGAATTTGGTAATAAGGTTGTCACAGCAACAATAGGGCCAAATATGCTAGTAAAGCTTTTTAATTGGTAGTAGCGCAGTACGCTAGGGCTAATTTGCAGCATTTTGCTTTTATAGCAGGAAATCAAGGACTCTAATTGGGTACAACCTTCTTGGGGCTTCTGAGATTCAGTGACTGGGGTCAAACTCTGCGGGGCAAGAATATTATTATGCGGCTATATTTGCTTCCTCATATCAATACTTTCCCTTTTATATTTCATTAGTGCGGAGGTCTAGATTGTTATTAGATCTGAATTGAGGTTGAGTGGGAATTAGAAACCGATTAACAGCCAGCAACGGTTGAATTTAGATTGAATATCAGTATTTTCTCCAACAGATAATGGCAGAAACGTCTAGTTCAATCGTGTCGACTTCCACACTGACTCAAAAATTTCGTCAGTGATTGTTTCCTAGTTCCTGAAAAAATACCGCTAATATTGGGCAAGTGAGAGTATATGAACAACCTGGAAACCCGTTTGCTTCAAGTGTGTCTAATCAGACAATTGCTATTATACCCTCTTTCACCCTAGAATCTGGCGTCACTCTTTTCAATGCACCTCTGTCCTACAAAACATGGGGAAAACTTTCACCTCAAAACGATAATGCTATGGTGGTTTGCCATGCATTTACTGGTAGTGTTGATATAAGTGATTGGTGGGGCTCTCTATTAGGTGGTTCTGGGAGGGCCTTTGATATTACCAAATTCTTTATTATTTGCATGAACAGTCTAGGAAGCCCATATGGGAGTGCTAGTCCAGTTACTTACAAAGACGGAGACCCAAAGAAAGGTAACTATGGTCCCGAATTCCCTCTAACAACAGTTCGTGACGACGTAAAGTATGATACAAGTTCTCCGATCACAGCTTCTGCTAAACAAATTTTTATAGTTTTCACAAAATGCTTCTTGACGAATTGGGTGTAAAGAGAGTAGCAGCTGTTGTCGGGGGCTCTATGGGAGGTATGTTAGTATTGGAATGGGCTTACTTTGGAAAGGATTATGTCCGATGTATCGTTCCAATAGCCACTTCAAGCCGTCATAGTGCTTGGGGAATTAGCTGGGGCGAAGTACAAAGACAGAGCATTTATTCTGATCCCAAATATAATGATGGCTACTACAGTCTTGAGGATCCTCCCAATGCTGGACTTTGCGCTGCCCGTATGTCAGCACTCCTTACATACAGGTCACGGGACTCTTTTGAACATCGCTTCAGCCGGAAAACACCAGATAAATCAAAGGATATATCTACACCTCATGGAAATCCTCCCTCATCACTGGGAAATGTTCACCTCGCTATTCACAACGATGGCCACCTCTCTAATCAGCATCTGATAAAAAATAAACCACCGGAGATAAATATTGGCGACGGTAAGATACTTTTTTTAATTGACATCAACTCCTAATCCGAAAACACGCATAATCTGATTTCGGAGCTAATATCTAAGATAGAATCTAACAAGTCATCGGCTTTGACTTATTTCTCAGCGCAGTCTTATCTTCGATACAAAGGGACCCAATTTGTTAAACGTTTTGATGCTAACTGTTACATCTCCACCTCTCGCAAGCTTGATACACATGACTTGTCTCGTTCTCGAACTACTTCGATCCTAGAAGCACTTGCAATGATTGAGCAACCAACATTAGTTCTTGGAATAGAATCAGATGGTCTGTTCACTTTCTCCGAACAAAAGGAACTGAATTCTTTAATACCAAATTCTCGCCTTGAAAGAATTGATAGTATAGAGGGACACGATGCCTTTTTGCTTCAATGCGAGCAGGTCAATACTCATGTATTGAGGTTTCTCCGGGAAGTTTTACCAGACATAATGGAAGCTAAACATGAATCAGAAACCGGAAAGGTAGAGACTGTAATAGGAGAAGGTTTATCCTCAGTGGGAGAAGTGGATGATATTACTTCGTGGTAATAAAATGATCATCTTCGAAGTTTCCGTCGCTCAAATAATTTTTAAGACTATTACAGGCGGGTGAGAGGGAGTTGACTTGGAAGCATCCAAATTTTATGATTGATGTGATTTAAATGCCAACAATTTTGTATTTAAAAGTTAAAACACTAAAAAGTGTATGCTGGCTTCAGGAGTTTGGAGTTTTGGAATTTTGGAATTTTGATACCTTGTACAAATAGTTTCCTTAAATATAGAAAACTCAATCGCAGTACTGTACTTTTATAAGTGGTGCACATGTCATTCTAATTAGTGATGTCATAAATTAGGAGACCGAAATCAGTATAATCAGTAACAAGTGAATCTAGAATCGAACATCTTTTCTTGCTGCGCTTACTTTACATCCAACTGCCTACTATACATTCTAACCCATGTCGGCCAACGTACGTTAGTTTCGTTAGTTATCATAGACAGTTAGAGCTGTACATCTCCTTAGAAATGTATACCACTATCGGAATAGTTCTAAGGATTTATAGTATATATACAACGTTTATGTTTATTATTTCCTTCTTGTCCCCCTTCTCAGTTCCCTTTGCCCCTGTAGTATAAATTAATAAATAAGTGATATCACGTTGTGTGAATCATCTCCTATTCTTTCATGGTATCGCAAACCAAAGAATCTCGAAATAACCTAAAGAAAACTAAAATAGACCCCTACTCAATTTTCGCTGTAATTGGACAACTATATCTACATTCCACGTTCTCTACATAACATCTACGCTTCTTTGTATATTCGGTGCCTGTTCAATGATGAGAAATTACTTCACTCTTACTTACAACAAACTCTCGAGCTACTAGAGTGTAAGTTACTGCTTTTGTACAATAAGGGATCACTACTTGCAGCAAAAATGCCTTATCAACGACGTTAAGCTCTTTTTTTTTGGGGATAAAACTGCTTGAGAGGCCTAGAGAAAAAAAAAATCATTTTCCTATAACATTGAGTGTAAGGCTCACTGGATACCCCTCCAAATATTCCTTTATCAACTATTAAAGACCTATATTTTCTTGAGACCCCCTTTTAATGTTGTAATATCTTCATTTTCGAAGTGCTAGATATATGATGCCTTGTATAACTCCATGGAATACTAATTCTTACATTCTTTATTGATTCCTTATGTTTTGAGTAATCAATTCGATTGTTTTTATTCGTTTGATCTATCTTTGTTTTTAGTTTTGGGCCCTAGACATCAGCCATCTATAGACTGTTCAACGAAAATCATGGGCACTATGTTGAAAAAAAAGTAAATGGAAAATTGAGCACCCTCGGAATAGTGTCTGTCGGTATCATAATCACGAACCAAAAAAGGTTCTTATTTTTACTGAGCTTCGGCGGAAACAACGAGAGTTACTTCAAGCCAAGCTTTCTAATCTTCTAACTGCGAATATAAGACCTTCTCAAAATCTTAGGGACGACTCGTACGGAAGAGCCTGGCCTTATTAAATATCTGAAAGATACCTATAATTCAAAAATTCAAGTCTAAAATTACATACTGGTTGCTTTGCTTCAATTTCAGAAGCAGATACTTGTTGGCTAAGTAAGTAAGATTATTTCACTCGAGCTCGTCAAACAGATGATTTTCAATTATCACATATTTTTTTTGTCCTGCCAATTATGATTAAAAAGCTAAGCAGTCATCATGATGTCTATTTTATGGACTGTACTTACAAGGGCAATAAATATGGAATCTCAATCATGAATTTGTATTATGTAACTGGAAACAAAAGGCTATCTCATTTGTACTCTCACAGACAACGAAGGAGAAGGAAACTGACATGAAATGAGCTCTCCACCAGCTGTATGAGTTGCTGGAGTATGAGAGAATCTTCCTCCTACATATGTTTATCGCCGATCGCCATAATGCATTAATCAATTTGATATTAGGTCAGTTTCCTTCAGTTATGATAATTTTGAGCTTGTGGCATCAGAATAAAGATATCAAAGCTCAGGCTAAATAGCATTTGAAAGATCCGAGCGATAAGTATCTCAAGGCAGTAGAAGCTAGTTACATAGCTGATGGATATTATTTCTCCTATTTAATACTGAAAACTTCCCAATACACTCTAATGAATACCTGCTGCCCCTATCACACTTGATATTGGAACTTATTGAAATATGATTTCTTTTTTATTGACGCCTATGGTTCAAGAGCTACTAATGTTCTTTATATTTTAATACAGGAACAAGATAAATGGACCGAAGAAAACGCCCGAGAAGCCCTCAACGAGAAAGAGAATTTTTATCTCAAAAACTTTGAATTTTACTATCAATGATAAATAAATAGCTTGAGAAAGATGTATATATTATCCTGATTAGTGTCTGCAAAAAGCGCCCCAAAATGACACATACTCGGGATTAATTATAAAGCTACACATCAAAACATAATCTTAACATGATTATTCGTTCCCAAAAATTGAATTCTTCTTATTTGCTTTGCTAGATATAATGGATAGACTAAGATAGGATTGCTACTATCCGTTGTAGAATTCTCACCCATATAAATGTTTTTTTAAAGCCATAGCAAATAGGCTAATATGTCTTACTATCGCTTTTGAACATGTTTTTTTTGACTTTTTCTTATCTCCTTTTCTTTTTCTTTTTCCAAATATTTCTTTTGCGCTTTTGAATCCAGAGCCTTGAGTTCGATATCTCTTTTAAGCTTTTTAGCTTTCTCACGTTCCAAGTTTCGTTCCTCGGCTTTCTGTTCTTCCTGGGACTTGAGTATCTTACGAATGGCATCTTCTCTAGTCGCTTTAACTCTACGACTAACCTCCGGTCGAAAATGGGCAATTTGTACAAGGGTATCTGTTAGACGGAGAAAGTACTCAAAAATTGGTAATATTAAATTATATTCTCCAGGAGATGGGACTTTGAGTCCAAGATAAATGTGTTTTTTAGGTGTTGTATCTTCAAGTCTAGAGCGTATTGTTATTATAAAATCTTCTAATGGGATGAGCTTCTTACTTTACTGGCTGGTCTATTGGTTGATCAGTGATTATTAGATAATTTAACATTTCATTTGACTTCTCTATTGCAGTAATGAGGTCAGGAGTCAGAAGCATATCTGTAATTTCAGAGCTTTCGCTCATGATAGTGACCCATCTTGGAAGCTTACTACTGTCCTTGGTGCTGGTGAGAGATAAGTCATAACGATCGTCACGGAGGTTTTTTAAATTATCTTTGTTAACAATTGCCCAAACAAACCCATCATAAGTGCTTTTTTGGTGCTTACGTGACTCGCCGGTGGCAGGCGAGGCATCTGGCAATAGTAACGTTTCCTTTCCATCAAATGGATATATTACAGCCTCTAATTTCTCAGCTGGGGCAGCAATACTTTCGAAAAATACACTCATGGCTGCTTCGACAACCAAGCTCAAAGGGCTATATCGCTTGAGTAGATTAACATTGATGTCAATAAAAGCGATATTTTGACGTCCAGTGGCATAACTTCCGAATTCTGAGGGTGATTTTTCTCGTATAATGTCTTCAACATCCTCTTCATGCCATTCATTATTATATTCTGATGGTTTAGCCCCAAATCCTAATAGTCCAAACTCCTTGTGCAAGCTAGGTCCCAAAGCACCAATTAAATTCTTGGCCTTCTTTCGATTGATTCTTGTTCCGATGAGGTGGATTGCAATAATTACTACAAGAAAGCTCAAGATTATAGCTTCCTGAACAAATTCAGATGGAGAGTGTCGCTCATGAATATTATACCACTTTGTGTAAGGAACAGCAGGAACGCTAGTAGAAGCAGTATCAATAGATAGAGAACTCTTTGTTTCAACGAGAAGTGCCCCGGCAAACTCTGCGAAATCTAACAAAAGTTGTAAGTACTTGGTTTTGTAACTAATTGGTGGTCCAACCTGCGTCGCCGACGGGCACAGGGGACGGAGAAGGTTGGGAGCCCTTGAAGAGATTTCGTAGGATCTCCGCCATTGAGGATATACTTCTCGTGGCCTAACACCTAGAGTGGCTTATTTTACAATTGTTGGTTGGGTCATGTTCTTCTGGACACAGCAATTTTGAAATTTTTGCGTTCCTAGCTATATGGACAGTTCAGGCTACTTAATTATTAGGCCCAGTAATCCATGTCATTGAGTAGCGCACATCTACGGCAGACTAAAACTTTATCTAACAGGACTATGATAAACAATCACTTTGCTATGGGATTTGCATGTATAGTAACATTTAGAATTTTAATTTCTTGTTTAGGCCGATGTTTCTTATCAACCTCTGTCTCCTCAATCCTCGCTAGAGTATCCAAACTCTCATCCCCAAGAACATGACCAAACACAGTATTTTTACCATCTAAGTGTTGCGCCTTTTGAAAACAAATGAAAAATTGGCTTCCATTGGTATCTGGTCCCTTGTTGGCCATACTGACGATTCCCCGTGCATTATGCCGTAGCGTTGGTCGGATTTCATCCTCGAATAGCTCTCCCCATATGGAGACACCACCTTTTGGCTTGGATGGCGGAGCTCCGGTCTGGACCATGAAATTAGGGATGAGTCTATGAAACTGGGAATTTTCGTAGTAATTTGAAGCGCAAAGGGCTAAGAAATTCTAGGTGCAGGTATTAGTTGCATCACTCGACTCCTGATCCATTGTCTCCTCGCAAAACTATCCTTTGCCTACCTCAGCCGTTTTCGGAACACTTTCACAAAATATCTCAATTTTTATGTCGCCGTAATTGGTATGTAGAGTAACAGACATGGGGAAGTGCTTTCTACGTTATAATTTGTTGGGTATAGCGTATTTAAATTTTCTGGTTTTTAGGGCCCCTTAAGATTTAGATTCCCGGGACATGAATAATTAATCGCTACTAGGCACGACAAAACAAACGAGTTATTAAGATTACTGGATGTAAATTTCTCCAGCAACCGTCTTATAAATTACAACAACAAATGATGATAATGATGTAATTAGCCAAGCTGCCGTCCGTTCTTAGCGAGGTATTGACTCTTCGGGAAATTTCACATTGCAGAATTGCCGTGTATCTGTTTGCGAATTTAACTAAAATCTAGATGCTATAATTCTGCACAATTTAGAGGATTTTATCCTTTAGTAAAAGCTTTGGTCAAAAGACAAAGTCACTGCGCCCATCAGATTTCAATCTAGCGCTGATATTACTGAGGTTGTCTCTGCCTTTAAGATAATGGCAGCGTTTGTGAGAGTTTCCGGTCCGCCAAATAGTAATTTTCTCGTTGGATATCCTGGAATTTCTGCAACGCTTGTAAGTAAGGAGCCACTGTCTTTTGGCTTGATTAGATTCGTTAACATTTCGGATAGCCCCGTATTGAGGGTAAGGTAGAAATTCGACCCCTCACTGGAATTTCAGCGCCTGTGGCAATCTCACTAGTGCGTATTTGTTTACTCAGACGAGAAACTATACATCCCTCTGCTGAGTCAATTGCAAAAAAACACTTAGGCACACCTCGTAAAGAAATTTCAGACCTTGTCGGAAAGGAATTGCTCTTATTCCGATGTTCTTCAAGAAAAGAGTCAGAAAGTGTAGTGCTGATGGATTTGCCTTTCGTACTGTTCATACCATTTGGAAAAGAGGGCCAGGATAGCTATAGGCGGATTCCACCTGCGTCATTACAACTACCCAGTCGAACGGCAGAAACTTTCTTTGAGCTAGTTGTGACGGTTCAACAGGGTCAAGACCAGAAGAAGTATGCCTTTCCAGTACCTATACAGAGATATGATACATTATCGACATTTGGCATGTATAATCGACCCGAGTCTGCTGAGAAGACATCGGATCACCTAGTTACGCTTGGAATCTCATTACCACGTTGCTCTTATGGACCATTGGATCTCGTTAGTGTTTATGTCAAACTATCACCAAACCTCGATTGGATTAACAAAGCGCGGAAGGTGTCTATTCAAAAGATCACTGTATCCATTGAAGAAGAGATTACATTTAATCCTGAGGGAGATGAACCAACAAGAAGAGTTAAGGAGATTGCTAAGCATACTCATTCTGTGGGCGCTCGGCTCCCCGAGACAGGTTATATGGCAAACCTAGTATTAACATTCCCATTAAAAGATCCTCGAAATGCTATTGATGGCTTCATACGACGAGGTAAATCCGCTTTTCCCTTACTTCTAGTTAGCAGTTTTACCACATCCAGTACGCTATACAAGATAGATTTTTTCCTCAGGGTTAAGGTGGGATCTTTCCGTTTGCTTAATCCCTTTATTAGCTAATTGATTTAGGCCTATTTATCCGGAGCAAGAGACGTCACGCTACGCCACCCGATCGTGGTCTGTCCACTTGACCATCAAGATTGTAAAGAAGAAATGGATGCAATAGAACAAGCTGCAAAAGATGCTGCCCAAGTTGACCCATCGAATCCTATGCTCCCTGCACCTACGATTGTCAAAGCTAATGATCCTAATGCTTTGAGATGTCTAGGGTGGGCAATAGTAGGCGGACTCCATAAGATGTTAATCAGTTAACAATCCATTGTGTTATGGAAAAGGAAGCCTCACTAAAGTTTGCATGAATAATTTCACCACTTGAGAAAGCATGAAGATAAAATGCTCTCAAAAATCTGTAACAACAGCATTTCTTGATTATGATAATGAATTAATATGGACTACGCGGTTCTGGATGTATATTTTAATATAGGGATCAGAGGCCTTTTATCGGTCGTATCGGCGTTAAGTGTTTCTCTTTCCTACCATTTTATGCTAACTATGTTGTAAAAAGCTTCATGAATATTAAAAATGTAAATATTTGTCTCTATTAAAGGCTCGGATGTATTCTACGAATTCCATAATTTTTCAATGTTATGCTTTTGCTCTTCTCAATAGAAGGTAAAACTTTGAATATATTTTCCCTATTTAGTTCAATGATTCTTTACACTGCTTTGAATACCTAAAACAACAGAGTAATATGTGTTCCTTGAATTTACTCTATTTCAATTAAAGTAACTCAAAAAATCTCATTTGAAATTAGGTTTTAAGTAAGTATTTGGACGGAGAGAAAGACAAGCTTAACGATTTTACCAATTAAATATTTTATCTTTTCATCGAATGTATATTGTTGATTAGTTAATATAGTATTTTAATAGCCATCTGGATCAAACCAGTGAGAATCAGTGTCTGAATTAACCATAAATTTCCAGCATTACCACTATTTGGTTTTTAAAACTTTCTCTTGACATCAATAAATAGAAACGAAGATAAGATACTCTTTAGAAGACAAAAAAATTTCGAAAAAAAAACCCTTCTATGTTCAATTATATGAGGTAGTTTTAGTTTGCTCTGTAAATATTAAGGCCATTCAGAGTTGGAACCCGAAAATTTTCGATTTTCGAATCGCTGAAATTTTTGTATTCCAACTCTGAATGGCCCTATTATAACAATAGTAAAATAATGTGAAATCAATATGACGTTACTGAGAGACCAATGTGAAATCAAGGGAGCGGTTAAACTGCCGGTAACTTTCAATTAAGCTGCCGTTAGGCTTTGGAGAAACCACTAAACTATTATTATTAATAGAATGATTATTAGTCCGACCAATCAGATTTCAGTTTCGCATAATCATATACGGCTGACCCGTTTACAACAGAAGCACATTCATTTGGACCACTCACCTCCAGTAAGAAATTTGGTGCGTTGCTTGTACTGCTAAACGATGGTTCAGTCAGACCAGAGATTGCACCCAACACCATCTTTTTGAGCCTATATCGTGAAATCCCTCAAAAGCTATATGGCATTACAGTGGGAATTTCTATTAAAAATGGATCTAAGTTTGTAAACTAAACTTTGAGTCTGTCAGATGATAGTGTACGTAGGATAAGATGCTATAACACGATATAACAACATAAGTGTTTCAATAACGGGTTATAACATCTTATCTTGCATACACCTAACATCTGAAAGTTATCATCTTCTATTAAACGGACTACATCATTGAGTATCTGTGCATCGTAAACTGCATCTATATTTTCAAGATCAAATTTTTCATAACCACAGAGGTATTCTGGTTCCATCCTGGGTCTCACTACTCTAGGCCTGATTTCATCTTCGTTTCCGGGCTTAGGCGTACGTGATCTAATTACCGAGTAAAAAAATCCATTGTGAAATATTCCACCTTAAGCTGACGCTTCTCTTGTTTTTGATAGCGACAGGATTGTTCTGATAATTGCAGGAGTTGGTTCTGACAGGCTTCTACTTAACTGGTCAGAATAGCAGACTTTTTTGTTGGCGTCATTTCAGCATCAAAGGATTCTCGAGGACGTTTTGGTGTACTTTGTGGAGATATGGGTTTTTGGGTAAATTTACTTCCAAGTCCTTTTTGAGGATTCCATGGCTTGAGACCTGCAGCTTCATATCCAGCCCGAATTTGAGTCTCTGTAAGACGAGAATTTCTCGCTTCATGATAGGAAGATAAAAAGTTACGTTTCTTTAATGGCGCACCGTCGCTGATAGAAGCAAGGTTATTCAAGATGACACGATACCGAGACTTTAGGGGCGAGAAACAAGTTAAATCTGAGGGCTAGAGAATATGAGATGTATGGGGCGGTTCTAAGACAACATGCACCCGATTTTGTTTACACTCCCATAGGAAGTCAACGTTATCATGACTTCCATGCCCATCAAGAAGTAACAATCTCCATCGCGACGGCACAGAAGTTGTTGTTTCTGGAACAAATACATCTCGTAACCAATTTTGTCCAATTCCGTTACTTGTCCAACCGTTTGAAGACGTAATGTAAACAACGTTAGGAGTCTTTTTCTCAAACCATAAGCTCTGAAGATTTTCGCCTTTAAAAATAATTAGTGGGCGTATTTTCTTTCCATTCATGGATATCGCTTCAATAACAGTCACTCATTCACGTGTTTGGGGTACTTTCTTGTACGCCTTCTCCATGGTGACTGGAGCTAGAACTGTCGAGTTCGAACAGTTACCAAGTGCCATCCCTTGCTCGTCTACGTTCCAAATATCTTCATCTTGGATTGCGAATCTTTGCTTTACGTCATTGAAGGTTTTATAAAATTGCTCTATAGCTTCGTATGTTGCACCTTCGACTCGAGCAATATCAAGAGTCGAGACCATTGTTGCCTGTATTAATGGGGTACGCTTAAGAAATCTCCTAGTCCACTGACTACCAAGTGGTTTCTTGTCTCTTTGGATTTGAAGAATTTTTATAACCATCTCATGAACTTGTCTATGACTTGGTGGATTTTTCAATGTCGCTAGTTCGGTTATCCACTCAACTAAGTATTGCTCCTGAACTGGTGATAGGCGCTGTTGATCAATCCTACTCAATGTAGCAGGATCGCCCATCACACGATCCTTGAGGGTGGTATATGAGATATTGTAAGATGTTGAAATAAGAAAACATCACAATTTCTGCATGAATTATAGGGAAATAAAAATTGGGCGATTTCAAATATTTTGTAATTGATTATCAGATATTTTGTATAGTTTAATGAATCAAATTTTTTTCAAAATTTTAGTAAATATGATACCAAGTCATAAGTTCTTTAATCTTGACTCTTACTCTTAATGAAGCTTAGTGCTGGTCGGTAGGTGGTAGGTGCGGCTGACTTTTTCACTGCCAAAATCTGATTGTTCCCAATTCGTACGCTGCTTAGTGAAGGCCCCGACTCTCAATGAAGTTTAGTGCTGGTTGGTGGGTGGTAGGTGGGTCGAATTTTTTTGGGCTAGCCATGAACGTTTATAAAATCGGGGACAATTGATATTTGTTAAGTTGATAATATTGCACCATTTGAATAATATTTCTATCAGTTCTCACGGATGATCACTTACAAATTAGCTTAGGTGCATAATTTAGGCGAAAGTGGTCGGTAGGTGGCTGATCGGACTCGCAGTACATTGACTTATGAGTATAATCTCATACATGGCACTTAACTCAACGACATTTTCCACCACTCCAATTAACTTAAATTCTCGAACTCTGCACCTTTAGTATTTCCTCTAATTCCTTTAATTAGAAAGAAGCATATGACCATCACTCCAGATGAGAAATCACGTTCGGAAATGGCCGTCAGCTGGATCATAGATCCAGAACCTTCTAATTCCCACACTAGAAAAGCTCACACTGCTACACAGGCCTACCGTGTCTATTACCTAGAAGAAGCTCGGTTTCGAAATCTGATTCACAGGAGGACTCAAAGATGACGGAATCAGCTCACAAGTGAGTCTGAGACGTCGCTAATGAGGGGCAGCAGCAATAAGATCCTTAGCCCTGCTCAAGAGTAAGTAATTTGCGAGTACTTCATCAAGTTATCCTCTAAGGGAGAACTAGGAGCCACTATAGAGCCTATTTATAGTGTTATACTTTCACTTTTGGCCAAGGAATTACCGCCTAGGGAACCTCCATCTAGTTCTTGACTCTAAAAACGGTGGAATTACTAAAAGATATTTTAGGTTTGCTTAAAATTAGAACCAGACCAAAGGCTCAAGCACATATAGAGTCATATTCTCCTTATGCTATCAAGTAGTGGTTTGTTGACTACCGCTAATGGTACAAGATTCGAAAAAGCAAAAAAGCAAAAAGAGTTTGGAATATGGATGAAACTGGGGCTAGAATCAGTTGCCCATCAAGTTTATTACCACCCTCAGATCTCCAACTTACTCTTAATCAGCTTATTGATAACAGAAATTCCCGATGGAAATCTGAGGATATACTAGGAGAGGTAAATATTGCTGCAAGGAGTATATACCCAGACTCCGTATCTACATCAATTGAATCAGAATGAGGGAGAAGACATAAATCAAGATCACTTATGCAATGACGAGGCCTCAATAGTAGATTCTATCCTGTCAGGTTCTTCACTAGATTATGTAGCCGACTTTGGAAGAACTATCATCTAGAGATCTACCTAACTAGGTTTGTTAAATTGATATCATGCAATAGTGACCTGTAGATTTTACTAATAGAACAGGTACTTTTATCAACATATCTAAGTTTTTATATTATGGAGAAGAGCTGTGTTAGTGTTGATTGTTGATTCAACATGATTCAGTTTGTCCTGTTAGATATTATATGTTCGTGTATACATTTAAACAGATTATGACTCAGACCTTTATTTAGCGAGACAATCTTCTCAATATTTCCATGCTCTTCCTCAACTGTTTTAATCATTATTATTGTTACGGAAATATTGTGACAGCAATTTCGCGTAGCATAACAGGGTCGTTAAAAAGTGATTTACCAAGTCGTCTGGACGCTTATCTTGTTCATTTTCGCTACTTCTACCTACCTGGACTAGGTAAATCACTTTATTTATTTATTTTGTGAATATGACTCAGACAAGCTAAATTATTTCAGTTGTCATGAGATTTAAGGCATACAAGATGTTTTGACCATGTAATGGGGATTTAACGATAAATTTCACGATAAATTTCATTGGCTTTTTGCTTCCGCACACCCTAAGGGACTAGCGAAGGGTGTGTGAACGCACGGGTATCTACGATAAAGAAAGAAAATCACACATTATAATAGAATATCATCCTATAATTGTCGCCACATAGCAATTTTCGAGCTCATGCAATGCCCAAGTGTAGAATTCCTGCGTTTCTTGATGCATGAAACAGAAATATATTGTGAATGTCTCGTTGGCTGCAGTTACACCTGTTCCGTGCAGTAAGGCATTTTATACTGATTAGTCTTATAGGTACTATCTAAAAGAAACACCTTATTGGCCCAAGGATTTTTCATACTAGTTTCGGCTCTTATTGGATAGATGAAAAGACAAGTGAGATTTCCATCTTGGTCACGTTTGTGAGCATGCTGAATATCCTGCATGAGTAATATGTCTTGCAATGCCTTAATTCTGGTCTACCACCAAGCAATTTTCTTTTTTTTTAACTTTTCAATATTGTATTTTTCCTGACGAATTGATAAGTTACTTGAGTTTTGTTGGTTTACAATTCCCTATTACAATTCGAGGTTTTTCCCTGGTACTGCTCAATTTATGGACAGTTTCACCTTCTGCCTCAGTGAGACATCTTGCAGATGGATATGCTGCAATATTTTCTACAGCCTCATGATTATTTTCTGCATTAATAATATTTGCAGGCCAACTATTACCACTTTCATCATCTTTACGTATACGAAGAAGGAACAGGCAATCTTGTGGTAATGTACAAGTATTTCTCACAATAGCTTGAGTAGATGGTTTACCGCTATGAACACATTGTAGAATTATATGTTTGATCATTCCACCAGCTTTGTCTCCTATCCTTTGAGTACGTCGAATATTAAAACAATAACCATTTGCCTTTGCGTAAGATTTCTCGGCTTCTGTTGCTTCTTCAAGTGAAGAATAAGACATGGTCATCGATAGATTTAAACGAGAAATATTATTAGTGTCTATTGTAAACCTAGTAAGTAGGATTGACAAGCTGTAGATCTCTAATGTCTAAGATGTCAGTTACGTAGAGAGAATGATAAACTTAGATTCATTATTTAGAATTTTCTGGTTTAGTATTGAAAGAGTAAGATAAAGTTAGGTGGATTTAGGAATATATATCTTGTTTGCGATATTTGGCAGGTGATTTTTGACTACTGTTGTTGTTTTTTAAAAAAAAAAAAAAACATTTAATTTTGTATATACAAGCAGGTTGCCATGTCAACAATGGTATGAATTAAATAGTTCATCAGGATAAGGCACTAAGCGAGGATTTACAGGGAGCTTGCCTGTCGATAATGTAGCTGACATAAACAGCATTATCAAATATGTCAAGCTCCACCAATCATAGTTAATTTCAGGGTATGAGGGGTGTAGTAAAAGTACCGAAAAAGTGTAGTACAAATACCGATTCCCAACATTTATTATACGTTAATGCCAGATTAATTTCCTATTGATTTCCCATTAATTCATCATTGCTATATTAACCAAAGTACACGTTGGTTTCACATATAAAGAAGATCTAATCTGACCTAGAAAAAAAAAAAAAACACATTTCTACGGCTCATAGAGTTTATGAAGCTGTCGGCGAGTCCTTTTGTTTAAAAATCAATGTTTCAGTATCTCCACTAGCCTTGAGGGAAAATACGCTAGTGAGTGAATAATCGATATTATTAATTAACTGCAAGGTCTGATCCATGTGGAGAGAGTGTTTAAACTTTACCCTTTGAGGCTTAGGCTTCTGCCTCAGGGAATTTAGGCATCAAGCCTGTGTCATTAATTACACATTGATTACGGTTGAAGACAGATTCACATTAGTAACATATTAAATTACTTCACACGTAAACTACACATCTATAAAGGATAAGATCTTGAGTTGCGAAACATATTAATACCCCAAATAGCAAGTTACACATAAATGACAAAATAATAGCACTTTATTACACACTAATGAGTTATATCTACAGCTCATAGAGTGATCGTACCAGCAAATTCATATAACCATACTTCCTTATCTATATGCAGACATCTACTGTACTTGATAAAAGTAAGTCATGGGCTAAGTATCTTCAGCTTGTACGTGTACATTGTCAAGTACACTTGACAAAATTTTCGTGAAGATTTTTACGAAATCCCGAAATACACTTGTTGTAAGAGTCAATCTCAGCTAGTGAGAAAAATTTCCGTATCGATCATATGTGCTGGACATATCCGACGCTTGAATCGTGGGTCAAAGGGACATGTGAGTCTTGGGTGGTCTCAGCGATTGTTGACGAGGCGACCAAAATTCCACCAGCCTTATAGTCTGCATCTGCCAGAGAAAATTCGAATTTGGCCGAGAGCATTCATTACGGAGAGAATGAGGCATGTGGTCACAGGAATACATTACTCAAGGCGATGTAATGGTAATTTAATTCCCATTTCCGAAGTATACAATGAAAAAAATATTATTCCAGATGTAGCCTAAAGAAATATGTCAGTAAGGAGGGTAAGCGCAAAGTGCAGATGAAATCGAGGCTTAAGCCTCACTCGATAGGAAATGATTGCTGGATATTATGAAGAGAGAGAGGGTAGCACACGAGCAGTCTTTGTCTACATTACGCACCGAAAAGGAATCTCTCTTTGCTAAGCAATGACGACGATTGTTGCAAAAATTAGAAGAGATATTAGCATTACCAACGTCTCTAGGACTAGATTTTTGATATTAACTTACAATTTAATATCGTTATATGCTTTGTTGTGAAGGATTACCAGTAAAGAAGTTCGTCCTTCACAACTTAGCTTCAAACAGCTTGTACTCTTGGAAGTAGCCATTCTGTGTGAAGCCAGTAAAAAGTGTCGACGGGCGATGATCAATAAGTTGATGTCCGTACATACACTTTGATAAATGTTGTATATGTATAAGATTTCTTCCAATAATCCTTTCGATTATAAAGTTAATAGACTCAATCACGTCAAATGAATAATCGGATACACATCAATATGATTGGATCTCATCAGATATCAACTGTTGTATATTTTTCTCGCATGCCTTTAATAATCTTAACTTCCCCCTTTGGCATTAGCGAGCGACCAGGACATGCTCCTTAGCGAAAGAGGATGTTGGCGAGTTTAGTTAGCGGACCCATAAATAGACCCTATTTCAACCCCACTCACTATTCACGATCTCTCCATATTATACTGTAGATTGGTACCCGTCTCACCCCACATTAATTTTGGTTTCGAGGCGGGCTCACTAACTAAGGTTGGTTTTCAACACCAATTCCCACACATTTTCGAATTTCACGCATATAAAATCTTATATCTTACGCAATTTTTAAAACTTTCAACTAAAAATCATATGGATGACCAAGTGGAAACTGCCTGTGAGTGAATAAACGAGACACAATCCAGATGCAAAACTAGCTATGGTGGCGCGAAAACTTTAAGTAACAGGCGACCGTTTTCGGACACGAGCTCAAGGAGGTTCAGGTAAGAGAGGCCCAAAAGTAGCGGCAACAGGGTATTTGGCTGTTGATAATATTTCTATCAGACTCTAAATAAATTCAATGGCCTGGATCAAGTTTACAGTAGCTATCGAGCCTATTATGAACACAGTAAATATAAGTTTTTTCGTCGAAGCTTATCATCGCTCGAAACGGCCCATATCGAAAGGAAGAACTAGGCCAGGCGGCTTTATAAAGTGCCGCAAGTATAATAAGGCTCATCATAAAACTAAAAGGCAACTTGTGTAGACTGTAACAATTTACACAGAAACTTATTGAGGAAATTTTAGCGTTGAGTAAGCTATCATCATTAAATTATGCAGCCTCTTTACAAAAACCAGTCCTGTCTATGTTTCCAAGTATATTCGGATACGAGTGCTCGTCCCTTATGAAGGTTTTAATTTATTGAAGAGCCCACTACCTCTTCTCAAGCCTCTAACAGATTAAGGGATATCTTTAGATGAGCCTTATTATACTTGCGGCACTTTATAAAGCCGCCTGGCCTAGTTCTTCCTTTCGATATGGGCCGTTTCGAGCGATGATAAGCTTCGACGAAAAAACTTATATTTACTGTGTTCATAATAGGCTCGATAGCTACTGTAAACTTGATCCAGGCCATTGAATTTATTTAGAGTCTGATAGAAATATTATCAACAGCCAAATACCCTGTTGCCGCTACTTTTGGGCCTCTCTTACCTGAACCTCCTTGAGCTCGTGTCCGAAAACGGTCGCCTGTTACTTAAAGTTTTCGCGCCACCATAGCTAGTTTTGCATCTGGATTGTGTCTCGTTTATTCACTCACAGGCAGTTTCCACTTGGTCATCCATATGATTTTTAGTTGAAAGTTTTAAAAATTGCGTAAGATATAAGATTTTATATGCGTGAAATTCGAAAATGTGTGGGAATTGGTGTTGAAAACCAACCTTAGTTAGTGAGCCCGCATCGATAACCAAAACACATGTAGTATGTGGCACGGGTAGGTAAGGTACTAATAAATACTGAAATTGATCTAATTTAAATTAATTTTTGTTCTTTTTAAAAAAGAAAGAAAAAGAATCCTTATTTTGAAACATTTTTAAAAAGAGATAAGATCTGACCCAATTTTCTCCACTAGAGTGAGACATGTATCATGAACGCATGCATGTCTGGTCTGGCTCTTCTGGACATGCACGATTAGTGAAATTGATAGGCAATTGCATTTATTAAAAAAAAAAAAAAAAAAAAAAAAAAATTGGGGGGACGAATTGCAATTGAGAAATTTCGAATCCGACGTATTGAATTTATAGTTGTATCATTTATTATATACTAGGGAAATTGTCGCAACTTGAAAAATGATCTTTTTTTTTTAAAAAATAAAAACAAAAAACAAAAAAAATACCAGATCTTGACCGGTTCGGCTAGCAGTTCTGCGCTGTGACTTGTTCGAAGGTGGGCTGGATCCCCCGCCGCAATAGGCTTACTGGCTGCTTTACGAGGTGCTTATCCTATAGAATGACATCGCTATTCCTACCATAAGTTTATTCTGCTGGTAGTAAGAGAAAAAATATTTATCAAGGAGAAGATCATGGCGTTCGATACACATAGCTAACGAGATGGTATTACCTTTTATTTTGGCTTATTAGTGAAAAAGATTGATTGTATGATAGAGAGTTTTACTTTGTAATAAAAGTCAATAAAAGATGAGACGTCAAAAATCTCTAGTCTTCAAAATTGAATCAGTAATAGGATATTGAAGCTTTTTAAAATATTTTACAAAATCCTTTAGTAAAAGGTAAATCTAAGAGCAAGAAAAACAGACCCGAGACAAAATGATTTAGAACTACATTAAAAACCCCAAAACCTTCAAAAACACTTTTCAATCCTAACCTTTATCCACGTACAACGTTTACTTTAAATTTATCATTAACTCTCAGATATCCGCCTCGGCACTTATAATTATGTTATTCATTTTTATTAACGTTCTCATAAATTGTTTCTTTAGATCTTCTGACAGGTGATACTAAGTTTCCAAACTTATCCACATGCATAATTGCAGACTGAGCACCAAATTCCGCGTCGGTAGGAGATATTCTTGTTTTCATCGTAGGATTTACTGTAGTAATGTGAGTCTCATATTCCTTAATATTAGGGTTCGACCCAGAAGGGTTTTTATCTGAGAGCTCAATGTGAGAGGTTATATAGATGGAGCTCAGTTGCGGCGCTCGAGAGGAGATCCATGGCATAGAAAATGATCCTGGAGGAGTGTGATTACTAATGACAGAAAACATTTTCGTTAGAAACGTTGAAGACTGAGGTCGTATAGAATTAGCTGATTGACTTGGGGCGCTTGTTGCTTTTGAATCATCTGAGTCGTCATTTTCTCTTCCTTTTCCGCTAAACAAAAGTCTGATAGCTGGGAAACAGACGCAAATTATGGAGAGTGATAGTTCAACTTGCGATAAAATAACTATCAAGTAATTTTCCCAGACTTGATCGAATGTTTGATTGTACTGATATAGATACCGTAATCGTACAATGCTGGCAGCACAAGCACTATCATGAGTTAGTAAGCGACCAACAAATGCCTAGAGTATAAATACTTACATAACCCCTATCGTAAGAATTAGCGTGATACCAATTTTACGAGAAGTTTGAAGTTTGAGCTTCCAAATCAAAGGTATAGGTAAGCAAAGAAACACAACATCTTCCAAAATGCTACAGGCAGAACCAATTAACCCGACAGGACGAGTATCAAGACATTTGCCATCAATCATTTTATCCCAAAAGCTGCTGATAGGTTTACATGCAGTGACGATTACAGCTGTAAAGACAATCCAATGGACAAACATGGCGCCAATTAGTATAAAAAGTACTCGACGAAACCACAGCTGAGGAAAAATTCGGTAATATAATAGTAAGACCGAGACCTTCGTCATAGTTTGAACAATAATATATATAATTTCCCACATCCATTCGAACTACTGTAGTTAATATAATTCTTAGCTTTTTTTCCAGAGAAGCTATCACATACGAATAAAAGTCCAGGCCAATGATTGGTATTTGCTGTCCAAATGTGGAGACCAAAACCGTAAGAAGTTCCCCAAAGTGTTAGGCTTTGGAAACCTAGGAAGAACGTCTTCAGATTAATGTCAATTTTCACAGTCTTCTCCAATCAGGCTCAATAAGTATACATACAGTGGCTATAAAAAGGAAGCCGTCATCCCACCAGATCTTCTTGGAAATTTGATAATTTGAATAACATCTCAACACCACAAATGTAGTGACTAGAACTGAAAATATGCTTGTAATAGCGTATATTTGTGCTTGGTTTGTTTCCTTGGGAGCACCTGCACAGATGGTCTGCAGCAATTCTTCCGAGTCTGAAAATAGGGGATTAGAAATTAAATGTTCAGAAATTCAAAGATCTCCTTAAGACGTACGCTTCAAATCTCTATTGCTACAGTTTGTTCCTGTACACTCCGAGACGTTTTTCTGGATATGCATATTGGAGCAAAAGCAGATGACGAGTTCAGTCACATTCCCCATATTGCAATGCAATTCACTTAACACAGGTAGAACACATCCCATCTAGATTGCTGAGTGTCAGAAGCTTCATTGGTAAATGTGCAGAAGGATTTGAAAACCTACACAGCACTTTGGAAGAGCCGCTACAGACTGCAATACAACATCTACTGGAGTCTTTGGAGTCCAATTTTTTTGAGCGGAACAAATTCCCAAGGAAGCCCATACTGCAAAGCAGAGTCGATTCAGACGCATTCTGCAATGCTTGAGCACGATAAAAAAGAATCAACCGATAATGACCAACGCAAAGCAAATAGAGGGACTTGAGAACTGCGAGAGTTTAATGTTTACTGCTAGTATGACATGATAGCTGAGTCTTGATGAGCGAGTTAGATAGATGCTGGCAGACGACTCAAACTCATTGTTCCTCCCCTAGGCTCTGTTGGTGTATAGAGAATCCGATGTAGAGACTTTAAGTTGGAGTGGATCTACTAATATTTTCGCAGCTTGGACGTACAGACTCTATTTTGGATGGGTTAGCATGTCTCAGCACAGATCACCCCCTTCTCGTAGAAATAGTGTGGAGTGCAATGATGCTATTGGGCTACCCCGCGGGACCACGGGACGTGTGAACGGCGGGCTTTAGGGGCATTAAGCTACGCAATTCGCTGAACTATTGTGGATAATTTCCTTGCGCTGATCGTTTATGATGAATAATCCCAGGCAATGTGTTATGTAGCTTTATCCCTTTGCAAAAACGAAATACCCTCGGGATGCCGAGCATGTCATCCAATAGAATACCGCATTAACGGCTAGACTATCAAATTGTACAGCATTTTCAATAAAATTTATAACTGCACGTTTACGCTTGTATTTACAATTGTGTCCATTACCTGCTTAGAATTGAGACCGCAGTTGGCCGTGCGTACAGCAGGGATGGCCAGCACCTACTTTTCGTATACTATCTTTGTCCATTCGAAAACCCTAAGCTTTTACCAAGTTGATTGAGGCCGAGGCCAGGGATATGAATGGAGCTAGACATGGATTAATCAACGCTAGAAACATCATTTCCTCGCTAAAGTACTGCGTCTATGTACCGATGTTTTTAAGGCATATAAACAACTTTCCTATTTTGTGTCCGGAAAATTTGCCGATCATAGATTTCAAAAAAGATCAACGAGTCTAAAGTCTTCCTCCCGTATGTAGCGTTTCTTTGCATGCGAAGTTGACACTAGACATGGCTTAAACTTCGATCAACTAACTACAAGGAGAAAAAAAAAAAAAAAAAAAAAAACAGAGATCACAGGTAATTGAACGTTGGCATTTTACAAGTTGTCTTGCTTAGCTGTCAAAATATGTCGTTCTCACGCACAGTTAATTCATTGGAAATAATTATTCGCCGACAAGAATCACCTCCACGCCTTGTCACAATTTAGTTTTTGGATAGCTAATAAGACAATATAAAACAATTCTTTCCTTCTACCCAGCCACAAACATAAGCTCAAGGATATACACACCCGAGCTTCCTTCCTGGAATGCCTTTGTTGGCTTGAGTTGAGATGGGAGAGAGATGTGAGCTTGTTGGTTCAAACAGATTTAGTCCAATCATGTCACGGCTTTAGATAGAAGGGCTTGAGCACTTGAGTATAAAAAGGTGGTTTATATTTCCATTAGAGATACATGAAAAGATCAATCAATAATATATACATAAGCCATCCTATTCTGGAACTTCTCCTTCATATTTTATTCCACTAATTTATCAAAGGCTTCAACTAGTTTCCCCATAATATTATACGCTTGCGAGTTTCAGCAGACGCAATTATTGTCCAAGAGTATGCTATATACTTCCACTGGCCTGTGCGCTACGATCTTTATGCACAGTCCATATAATGCTTGAATACTTCGGCTGACCAGCCGTCACAAATTAGCGCACTAAAAATTTAACCGATCCAAAGGGTTTTTATGCTTTCTTGAAAATATTTGCATAAAAAGGAAGTCTCTACACTCGTCTATAATGTCGCCAAAAAAATATGAATAGCAATCACTTCGGTACATACATCCATAGATATACAAACAAGTTTACATCATTTTTTGCGCTCGATAATATGAACTCGTTGTTCTCCTTACATGTGTACTGAAGTAGAAAACTTGGTATTATATAAGAAAAATTATCTATGTTAGAGTAATTAGTATACGCATAAGGTGACACAGTAGTGTTCAGTCGATTATTCTCTGATATCAATCATGATCTTGCCATGATCTTTCTAATTTGCAAGATGCATGTATTCCAGAATTAAGTTTAATAGGTAATGCATCACAAGCCTCCAGTAGTATTTGTCGAAGTTCATCAAATCTCTTTCTT
The DNA here is from genome assembly GCA_003957845.1 of Oidium heveae. NCBI lineage: Eukaryota > Fungi > Ascomycota > Leotiomycetes > Helotiales > Erysiphaceae > Oidium > Oidium heveae. The sequence goes on along the minus strand of QVIK01000172.1, from coordinate 1,664 downwards.
CTCAGGTCGTAATCCACCAGAAAGCAATGATCTGGTATATATTTCTTCGACTTGGCCCAGACATGCTCAATTAAGTTCAAATCTGGAGATATAAAAACAACCGTTTCTATCTCACGACAAACTAAGATGTCCCGAATAAGCCTCGAGTAAGCCTAGGTTAATTACATGGATCATATTCGCATTGATGTCAAGTATTCTTCCCCTATGACTGCTCATACTGAACTAGACTTTGTTGTCGCAACAAAATCTAGAAATTTTACTTAGTTGATTTCATAAACCCATATTTATTTTTTCAAAATGTACCCAATGCCCTTCTCTCATTACAAAGAGCCCCATGGAACACCTACGCAGGAAGTTTACTAATCTTAGTAAAAGTACGTTTGGGACAAAATCGATCAGAAAATACGATCCACATATTGCCCTTTGCATGAACAGCGATGGATCTCCGGCTAACAGTCCCTTCACATGTCCAAAACTTGTCAGAAAACTATTTTTGAAAAAACTTTTCTGGTATCCGCTCAAGGTCGTCCAATACAAATTTGAAAAATATTTGTTTGTGTTCAGGTATTTCTGAATATCCCATTATCTTGAATGCTTTACACTCATATTTCCAAGGATAAAATGTTATCCAAATCGGTTTCAATCCTAGCTGCCTAAATTCTGGTTGAAGTGCGAGTTTTTGAGTTATTTGAACAGAGACATTACAGATTGGAGCGTTGCCGAGAGTCAAATTTTAAGCTCCTCTGCCTTTTCCAGGAGAATCAATTCTTCTCACACCCTGTCTCACACCCTGTCTCACTAATTTCTGTCCCTTATTATCGGGCCTAGAAATATAACAAACTTTATTCTGCTTCATGAAGGTACGGATTTAGGAAAGGAAGTCTCGGATGGCTGGAGGTTAACTGAAGAGATGTTTCACGACTTCTCGGGGTGGATAGCCGATCGACCCCGAAAATTTGAAGTTCACCCCATTCCGAATGGCCAACCAACATACTTTTATTAACGTTGCATCTGTTCAGAATTTTAATAACACTATGCCATGCCTGAAGTGCTTGCGTAGTATCATTTGGAAGCTTAATAAATCCTTTCATTAAAGCTGGACTTGTTCCTGAAGTTAGTAAGCTAATCTTATGTGCAAGTTTAGGCGCTACCAGGAGTACAGACAAGGATACTAACGAGGATATAAAATGCATGAACAGTGACTATTAGAGTCACTTAACAGTCGATGTATAAAGTCTTTAACCAGCAAAGCAGCTTTTCAATGAAGATCATCTGTAAGGAAATTGAGGTTTGGAATAGCCATGATTCCAGAATCTCACAACATCTGTGTAGACAATTAGTTTGCATAAAATCATGGATAATGAAAACAATTATCTAAAGTATATTCTGCCCCAATATTTACCATTATCCCTGCCGCGAACCGTATGATTTCCAGAGATTTTTGCATAAGCTTTACTAGAATCTGGCCAGCTCCTCGGGCACCGAGGAGCGTCTCCTAGGCAATGAATCTACAATATAGTGGAAGGGTCATTAAAATAACCAGTCTATTCTACACTTTTAAATTGTGGTAAAGAATCCCGTAAGACATGCTGAAGTCACCATATCAAGTAAGGAACCAAAGAAATATTGAATTATGTGTTTAAATTTAAATTGAAGAATTTACA
>QVIK01000171.1:61214-78256 GCA_003957845.1 Oidium heveae | reverse complement strand
TGTAAATATAAACAAAATAGACAGTCATTTTAGGAGACACTACGAGATAGAAGATATAATATACACATTTAGGGCCTTCGAGTGCCACAATAGCACTGCCTTATTTTCTTGCCTGCCAGTATACTTTGGCCTTTTCCCTAAACTCTTAGTTCCACCATTTTATGCCCTGTCCAGATTGTTTCTTTTGTGTAAGGAACCGCTCCATGTTGATTTGAATGCTCTTAATTATTGTGTTTGCAAGGTCCTCAGGATCCTAAGGCAATGATTTTGAAGAAGGGGGTGTCTCTTTTACTCCAGCCGCGAAGCGTGGGATGACCTCTGTTGAGAGGACAAATTTGGTATGAGCCGGGGATAATTTAAGGCCGGCACATAGTACTATTAATAGAAGTGTCTCGTGGTCTGAAGATGTACCTCGATATTACATTGTAGGTAAGGGTTGTTGGTGAATACTAAATCGAATGTGCTACCTCTCCTGTGCGTACTTTCATCAATAGGTGAAGCAAGAACTATTGAGTTTATTTAGGCCCATCCTACTAGCTTTTCTCATTTCTTTGAAGCAGTGGCTCAAAAGTCCCTGAATGGGTTTNTGCTACCTCTCCTGTGCGTACTTTCATCAATAGGTGAAGCAAGAACTATTGAGTTTATTTAGGCCCATCCTACTAGCTTTTCTCATTTCTTTGAAGCAGTGGCTCAAAAGTCCCTGAATGGGTTTCTAGTGTTAAAGTCTCCCGCTATCAAATAGTTTGAAGGCACTTGCTATATTTTAAGTGCAGTCATGACTGCTCCTCATTCCGCTTCTTGAGATAGTCTGTTTACGTTTACAATTGTGATTGGAGGCATAATTCCTAATATTGTGACCCGGCAAATAAATGCAATGTTCGAGGGTCTAATTTGTGTGGCATGTTGGCCTCGATCTCTCCTGACATATGTTATATCTCGTAGCCTTACTACCCAATTGTCTAATAGGTTGTAGGTATCGCAGTCAGGGTTTTTTTGGTGATTTTCTTTTCAAGATCTGATAGTATCCAGAGTGCCTGTGGTAAAATGATGTCAACTGACTTTACTCTTGCTAATGCTAAGGTGAGGTCATGGTTAGCTTTCCCTCAGGCAACGTTAGCCATAAATATTTTCAGGTGTTTCCGTTAGCGTTTAACTCGAATTTCTATCACTGAGTTATGGTAGAGATATTTGATTTTTCTTGGGTAGCTAGATTAGCTAATAGCCACGCTCGGTAGTCGACTTAAAATATTCTTTTCAGTTCTGACTGGGAACATCGGACTATTATGCCATTCCTAACTGTTGAATGTACTGGACAGTGAATCTCACTCACACCATGAGGCTCTTTATAATTTGCACAGTTGTGATGCCCTGGAACGCTGCATTGCTTGCATCGCTGTTTATAGTTGCGTAGTCTTGCATCGTAAAAGCCCCAATAATTAGGAGACTGTGCTGGTTTCGGTGATTTAATAATTTTCAATGCTAGAGAGCTAGTCCCGAACAGTTTAAAATTCTGTAATTTTTTTTGAATGAGGCCACTTTGGTCCTCATAGGAGTAGGAATTTCCAGAATCTTTTTGGACCAAGCGACTCTGTTGGGCACTAAGCCGGTTACATCTTCAACTTCATTTCTGGCTGATTCTACTGTCACCAGTATTTCTTTCCCATCCGATGAGTGTAGCTTTCTGGGTATATGGTCTACGACATAAGGCATCCGCTTTCAAACCTTTTCCACCTTTCCTCCGAGGACCAAGGTGATTGTTTGGGATATTCCAAGTAACTATTCAGTATGCTTTTCATTCGTGGAAATAATAGCTTTTCCAGACTTAACTTTCTGAACTACTTTAACTGGAGCCCAACCTGGTCCAATTAATCAACTAGGGCTTTTTTTATGGCGTGTATGTGATTTTTGGGGCTAGGGTGATCTTCTGTGAGTTTTGTGAAGATTCTATTGTCTGGTTTGCTTGGCTTTGGTGGAAAGTTTGCGCCGCTTGTACTAGAGAAGTTTGCCTTCTTTGGTTCGGCACAAGTGGGATTTTTAAATTTGGTCTACCCTTTGGAAAGGTATGCATTGATTATGATAGCCCTGGGTGTCTAGTTTCACGACTAAGAAAGTTTTCTCCACAGGCAAAACTTCCTATTACCTGGGCTAATGCCCTCTCAAACTGTCCCATAGCTTATTCTAGTCCTGGTTTCTAAACAGGATTAGCTTATTCATCTAATACCTTGGAGTATTCTTCGACAACTCTTTCGCGTGCTGTCATGTTATCGCATACCTCATTAAAAATATCTTCCGTATTTTTCGATATATTTCCTTCGAGTTTGTTGGAGGGGTTTTTATCGGGAGCTATAAAAGGGTCTCCGGGAAGGGATAGAGCCTTGGAGCTATATATTGTGGGCTGGGCAGAAGGTAAATTTGAGATCCGTAATGTTCGCGATCGGTTTATGGGGTTGGCGTTAGAGGGGATAAGGCTATTATCAGTTAGGTTACTGTATGTTTAATCATACAATGTCTCGTGGCTCAACTATTACAAGATTCTACAGATCTATAACAGCAAGCTTGTGACTAAAATATATGATCGATTTTAACTCACAGGCTGAAATAACTAACTCTTAAATACATTGCCCTTCCTCTACTCCTGAACTCTTGAAAAGAATCAATATACTTGCATCTAACAAAGACCAATTAGATAGCGGTCTCGTTGACCTGATATCTGGTAACATTATTAGTTCAGAATATATTTATAGCCCCTGCCTATAGCTCGCTTAGAGCAATCTTAGGGATTAGTTGGAATTCGCCTGTCTACGTTATTTGATCTAAGAATTCGGATCCTCAGGGATAGGAAAATCAGCGCACGCGCTGGCGTCATCGGTGGCGACATATCAACATCACTGTCGGTATCCGCCATCATTCAAAGAGAGTAGCCAGGAGCGTTTAATGAACAAAGGAGTGTAGAATCGGGTTGATTATGTATGTCTCGACAGTGATTATGAATGTGTTTATGCATTAAGTGAGGAAAAGAATAAATGTGATCCAAATTTAGAGCTTTACAGAGTTGTAACGAAAATCGAGTGACACGTGATCGATTCACGGTTTTGACACGACAAATAATACTAGTGGCAAGAGTTAATCAAAGGGAATCGTTGAATGATCGTGCGAACTAAGAGGATTCTTATATATAAAATTCTGTGCTATAGTCGTTATGTTTGGGAAATAATCATCCAAATAAATAGACTTGAGCTATACACTGACCAGGCAACAAGTTTTAGATCATGGTGGAGTGAGGAAATAATAATTAGATGATGAGGACTAAATACTTTCCTAAATATAACGGGCGATTTGCAATAAATTTTGATTACCTCACATAACTTATTTTACCGGTTCGAGCTAAAAAGCCGATCATATGACGATCTAAATTGTATGAATTGCCCCACAATTATGTTACTATGGTAACAACTAGCTTCACGGAAAACACTTCAAAGCAACCACACTTAAAGCTTACTCTCATTACGCCATTCAATATGACCAAATCTAGACTCATCAATGATCAGAGACTGGCTATTTCAGTGCAAAATTCTATGAATCATAAGCTTAAGCATAATGATTTGATGGTTTGGATACAGCAACAACGAGGGCAAACTTTCACTGGGGATGTTCTACAAGATATTGTGTTATACGGAGGCCGAATAGGTAATTTGTATTGAGATCATTTATCTAAACCTCACATGATCCTTCATTCAAATATAACTCCTCGGATACTCATACCATAACTTAAATAACGCTAATTACACATAAACTAATTACGTCTGGCCCCACCTGATGGTAAACATGACAAACTAGGTAAATCAGACGAGTTAAGGAACGAGTCGTGATAAAGCTGTCTCAGCTGCCATAAATATTCTCCCTCGGATAGCATTAATTTTGGTAAATTTAGCAAGGTTGTAAGTTATGACTTATTAGTATCGAACCGAGTCGGCTTAGCCCAAGTTTCTCAGTTTTGTGAGGATCTAAGTTTTGACAAACTAAATTATTCGAGGGTTGACTGTATTGTAAGCCCAGTCAATCATGACTTTATCTTGATAAAATAAACTCAAATCTTTAGAGTTCTGGAGAAATGAAGTGTAAAAGGAATTTACTTTATACATGGAGATGCACTAAAGAAAATCTTGTTGTTGAATGTAGGTATTCAAATTCGGCTCTTACTAGTGCTAAAAGCCGCTTGCCCCCTTCCTCCTCCCCTAAGATTGGGGAGGGGGGGAGGGGGGATGGTGACTGAAGGCTATAATAACGACAGACTAAGCAGCAGCAGCTGGGACTATTTTTCTGCAGCGGGATCAAATATTTGCCGAGCCGCGGGCTTTTATTTCCTCTTCATGACGCAGCAACCTAGATAACGTGGAGGAAAAAACTTGTCACTTTGATTTGGATGGGAAACTGATTTGTTATCTGTTAATGGAGCAATCAATTGAATTATTTAGATTCTACTCACCCTCTTCAACTAAACGCGGCGATATTCTCACATAAGATGAGCTATAATTGAATTATTTACCACAAATTAACCAGGAAATGCGCAGTATTTTACATATCTGTAAAATACTTTGGCCTAGGTTGCTGGTAAACCACAACATTCAATTAGTAAACGTGCGTTTAGAACAAGTGTCTGAAGTAAAATTGTAAATAGACTTTGCGAAAAGAAGTAATTCTACCTCGCTTTTTGATGCACTTAACGTCTGTAAGAGATTTCAACAAATTTTCATCGTCTGCCTGTCAACTGACGGGAGTGTCAAAGTTTTTGTATTGAATTTACACCACTCTTGCGTTTTTACTCTTTATCTATCAGTTTTAGTCTTGTATTTAATAGGGTCGGTCCACTTTTATAATTGCAAGTGAGTTTTGCGAAAAGAGAACCAATTGAACATATAGAGGCTTTCCTCTTAATGACGACAAAGACTCTAGCCGTAAGCCTATTTTCACGTAAATAACCTTCCTTACATCTCAGAGCAAAGAGACTACTTTTGAATTGAATGTAAAGCGATGATTGTGCGTTTTTTTGTTTTTTTTAACTGGTACTAAGCTTTCCCTTGCTTTTGAAGAGTTTCTGCAATTGTATGTCGCTGCAGCTCCGCGTAACTCTTGTTCTCTCGCTTAATAAAGGAGCTAGTGAGCTACCAGTGAAAATGCTCCTCGGTTTCAGTCACGTGCCGTGTTCTTCCCCACACGGAAGCAAAAAATGAGTTTGGCCTGCGGCAAATGGCTCGCATGTTGGCGTAAAAACAAAACTATCCGCATTAGCGAGTTGTTGTTGCTGTAAATCTCCCTCTCTCCTGGCCTCCTTGCCATCGATCCTAGTCTTCCTCCCACCGGATCATCAGGGAAGCTCTCTCCTCTCATCAGTTGCCCCTTTCACCCAATCAAAACTCCAACCCCTTTCGTTCCTTGGAAAAAGGTCTTGTAGAAATCGATAAACGCTAGCTTGCAAATGAATCTAAATTTTCAAGTTTTGATGATTTGCAGACTCGCTAAGTATGTCGGTGGCAGGACTATCATGTAGGAGCTATGAAATTCTTAATAAGCGCTGCTGACTATTGTTCTAATTTCCCTGTTTTGTTCGATTACGCACTCACGCACTAGAAAATATCGCTTAACTACCACGTGATAAACACCAACTAGTATCCTGCCAAGACCTTCTTGGATGCACAGGAAACATTCCGTAGTCAAACATTGCACCCTCACAGCAAAGGTTTCTATTGAATTCTACACAAATTCACAACAAAAAAAAAAATAATGAGTAATAATCTCTACGATATGTTGAATGTTGAAATTGCGGGTGCCAAATTAAACCAAAAATTCCAACTCGAGTCTCTTATGTTCCAGTAGAGAGGATAATCTGGTAAAACTACAACTAGGATGATTCCCTTACTTCTTCAGAGACTAGTTGCGGATCAAGCTTGGGATGATGGCGGCATTGGACCTATCTAATATTAGATTCCATTTCTCTTCAGTCTCATGGCGCCAAAAACACTCGATACATGAGAAATTAGATCGTAGAGCCGTCAAGCTACGTGAGCATTCCGATAATTTTCGCTCATCTTCTTATTTTCCGATACGATCCGCTGGATTCGTAATCTCACTTAGCAGCGCAATCTCGCTCAACCTAAGTATGATGTTGACAATTAAGCCTCACATAGCACTACAGCTAATAGAGTCTTCTCGATCAGAGACGTTGGAAATACCTAGTGAAATTTTTGTTTTAACTAGCTTCAATTAAACTGGAAAATTTTATCACATCTTCGATATATTGGCTGTCCAAATTATCCATGTCATCTTACAATCTTTATTCTAGTTACCACATATGCGCATGATGAAATCTGAACGTAAATTACAAGAGCAATTACTAATACTTTTTACATCAAGAGCTTTATAAAATCTTCAGATCAACTTGATATATTCGAATTCAAGACTCTAATAAGGATATATGATCCCTAAGGACAAAAACTTTAAGGAACTTGATACATCATAACATTACTTGATTCTTATCGAGCTATTAATGCGGTTTAAACCCTCGAATTATGCAACTTCAGCAGGATTTCCTGTTGACTCCTTGTCGATCTCATCGGTGAGGCGAGGGGCTTGCCTTGTTGTGCCATAAATGCTTTAGGATACAAGAGTATATGTTTGCACTCTTTTTAGATTCTAGAAAGATTGGATCGCAGAGATCCAAATTTAGGTGAATGGGGTAGATGCTTGTCTGTTCTGCATATTTGTTCTGCAGCTTGACAAATATAAGACCCACCTTTCTACAGCAACTAGTATTGCAGCTCGGTAGATTGATGCATTTGCCGATTCCAGGTTCTCATGTAGTGCCTCCACTGTTTTCCAGTAATGGGCCGGCTTTATATTTATCCGCTGCATCAGGCAGACGTGCACCTCTACTGTTAATGGCAAACTTGCTGTATCCGCCACCGTATTTCACATAGAGTGTTAAAGGAGTTTATACTGAAAGGCTATGCATTTATAGTTGGCATATCATCAATAATCCAGTCATATTTTACAATTTTCCCCTATATATAGCGGTAACAATGTTTTGTAGATCATGTAGCCAATGGTGTGAAGAAACATTCGGTGTAAGCGATCAAAAAATGCTCGTAATATCTCTATCTAGAGCTCAAGCATTGATCACTTCGCACACCGGAATCCGTGAAAGGCCGAAATGGCTAAGAATGGATGGTGGGATAGCTGGAAATTTTATCAGAAATAACCACTAAATACACTATATTTAAGCCAAACCACATGAGGGATGAGTCGAAAGGGATGCTAGCGTTTTCCAATACAGTCCAGTTGCACTTAATAATTTGGATATGCTAAAGCAGGAGACTTTTTGTGAAGTACTAAATCGAGGCTAAGAGAGCTCCGTTATCTCTACTTTTCACTCATCATCGTGCAGCTCAATAGCGGCACTGGGGGAAGGAGAGGAGGAGTGGGCTGGTGACTGTTGATTGATCTTATCTCGTCTGTTTTCCCTGTATTTTCATGCATATGAGTAAAAGAGCTGCCTCAGGCAATTGTCTTTCTTTTGTATCAATATTTCTAACTTCTCGTACAGATGTTGAGGCAGACCATGCTGGAGACAACTTGGAGAGGTCACTGCAGAACGAGCATCAGAATGTCTTTGAAATCATGGCACTGAATGAGTATATTAGGAAATTAAGAAATGTAAGCAGTTCTACCCCCTATGTCATGCTCACTCATCATTATTTACACTCAGTCTAGGTCTAAGCTAAATGAGGACTACCACAAGTAGTTGCGTTGAGCTATATTCATCCCGAAGCCCTTATCCAAGATCTTAGTCCCGGCCCTGTAGTAACAAGGTAGATAGATACTAGACATATCTCATCAATTCTAATTATTAGATTTACTTTGAATCCAAGAGTGTAGCTGTCTCTTCTACACCCTGTTCTTTCATTTTCTATTCTTATCTCAGAGCTAATGACGGTTTGTAATATTCCGTCGTCTTCATAGGCAAGGTCGATTACCTCTTCATCTACCGTCGCCCTTTTAATGTCAAATATTGACATTTTATCTTATTTCTTCCTTGCAGATAGCTGACACGGCTCCTGTATGCTGCTAGAGAGGAATTCTTAGCTCCAAGTTTTGTAAGAAGCATACCAATGAGTGTGACTAGCATTTTGTTCTTTTAATCCAGTTTACGGAGTATATCTAGCATCATTATCCTTACTTTTATATCATATTGATACAACATCTACGCTAACATCAATCGATGATGTATTATTCGTACTAATGAGTCTCGTGGACACAAAAACTAGGAGAAGCTACACTATTACCTATGCTATAAGATTTGTATAGTGAGCTCGGCATATTTTTGTGTCTTTCTCTATATACCCTGTTTAGACTCTACCTATTTTATCAAAGGCCCTGCTTAACTCTACACCCTGCCTTATTCCCTACTACCCTGTTTACCTCCCGGTCCTCCAACTATCTTTCAAACTAAAGTAGCGTCCGGTCTGGCCCACAACTCGATTCATCTCCCCCCCCTTCCCTTGCTGTAGGTGGGAACTACTCCGGACAATCGACCTGGCTTCAATTCTAATTCTATGAAGCGTACTTCGGACGGTATTTCTACTTAACAACCTAGGTCTTATTGCATATCAGATTCAACGATAAGCTAAGCCTAGCTCGAATGTATCTATTCTGTTACCTCCTGAGAAGTATTGATTTTAATGCTTGACATTCATATTCAGTCTCTTAAAGCTTTGTCCATTTATAAGCCATCGCCTGAAATCTGCCGTCAAATGAAATCCACTACCTACAACTATTATACATTACTTTCACTCTGTCATCTAATGGACCAAGAATTGTAATTGAACATTACTTAAAAAATAATCTCACTCAATTCTCGTCAATATTCTCTCAAAGTGCTATCAACATCCATAAAAAGGTGTTACTCGAAGTTTCCGATATTAAAAGCCGAAACAGCTACTTGTCTTTAGAGGATATAGGCTCATTGTAGCATCATCAGAAATCAAATAGATATTTTTTCCATACACCAGGAGAATATTATGCATAGTGTAACTTCTTAGCAAAATTTCAATTGATATAAAAGCTCAACCAACACGAAAAAAATAGAAAGAAGTCGAAGCTCAAGTAATTTACTATAGTTGTTTAACAGAAAAAAGTTCTCACTACTCTTTTCTAAATCCATTGAAAAAAATGGCTTCCATACAGTCTCGACAGCAATATGCCGGGGCAATGGCATCTCAAGTCTCCGGATTGAGCAGGTACCATATCTTCCAAGTACTTCGAACGAATTGAATCTAATCAATTATTTTCAGTGAAAATTGTGAGATCATAATTCGACAAGAGCCTAGTTGTGCAAGAGTTTCTCTTGGAAAAGATAAGGGCAAGTTCCTAGATATTTTTCGATAATAATTCCCTAACATAAAATAGAGCGAAAGCCGGTGGATCCACCACCGATTATTCAATTAAAAGTAAATCCTAATATTGATCCAAAACAGACTTTTCTCCAAAGTAAGTCAATTATATCCACACAAACAAAATACCTGACAATCTAGGTCCTTATATCTTTATGTCTTGTAGTCTTATTGGACCTAATGACCATAATCAGCCTCCCGGGACCCTTGGAGCTAGTTTAACCGGCACTGTTGTCTCATCATTACATAGACTCAAGGACACAGATAATCAAGATGGTGGTTTTTTTGTATGGGGTGATCTTTCTGTCAAAATTGAAGGTCACTTTCGATTCCGATTTATTTTATTCGAAATATTCGAAGATCATGTCTGGTATATAAAAGACATTGTTTCGAAGCCATTTCCAATTTATTCCTCAAAAAACTTTCCGGGGAATCCCGAAACAACATTTTTAACACGGTCATTTGGTGATCAAGGAATAAAAGTTAGAGTTCGTAAAGAACACCGTACCCTCATGAGGAAAAGGGGGCTCGCACATGATGACTTTGAGTCACAGCATTATGGTTCACGAAAAACAAATTCAAGTCAAGCTCGGTCAAAACAAGCGTCTCGTGAAATTCAAGAGACAATACGACCAATAGAATGCCAAAGTGATTCAGTGGATATAAGTTTTGACACTCGTTCACAGTTTGAACGAAATTATTCTTCCCAGTCACCACCATCATATGGCTGTTCTGTACCTTTTGAAGAATCTTCGAAGAGATCACGAAATTCAAGCGAATCAACTCAAATTCCAACCTATAGCCAATCCCTTGCTTACTCTACGAGACAATACGCAGACGCGCAACCGGGTACTTTCCTTCCATATAGTTCGCAATCACAGCAGACTGGAGCTTTTAATTATACCTGTGAGCCTTCTCCAATATTTTCAAATAGTACTGCTCCTCGACAACAGTACTTTACCCATCAAATTGACACTGGTGACCCTCCTCCACCTTATGACCTACAAGCTCAAAGGTCGCCAACAAGTACATTCTTCCCAGGCCATCAACATACTGCATACTCAAATACAATTATTCCAAACTTATCGCGAATTGATTGTAATCAGTCTACATATGATAGCTTAGGGATTGGGAGTAAAGGGCAATCCTCTCCAACGGGTATTCCGTCAATGTCAGATATGACCCCTCTTTATGCTAGACTTAATAGTGGCGTCTCCTATTCAAATGTAGCTTTATCTTCCACAGATAGACGAGACGTCTATCAAGCATATCCTGTCCAAACACCTTTCTCGAATGATCCTAATGGGTTTCTCACTCGTCATCCTGGTGTAACAACAATTGATGGAAGTGCAGCTTTGGAAGGAGCATTTTAAGGTCATACACAATCACGCTTACACGTAAAAAGTGTAATCTTTAATATAAAGATAAAACTTGGAACCCTTGGATGGGTCAACAGTACATCCTGGGATCTTTTTTCTGTTTTTATTTTATTTTCTTGTTTATTACCATTCTTTTAGATCGATATAGGGTGAGATGACAAAATTTTGAAATGGGTTAAATGAATTGTTCGATGAAAAGTTCAAAAAGAAGTTCTTGTAAGATGAAATATTGATAAAGTTCAATGGAATGTATGATTTTTAAATTTCTATCACGGCTATTTTTTTGTTTCTCAAAAAATCATAAAAACAAAACTTGTAGCTTGGCAAATTATAACGGTTTATAACGCGAAAAATGCTTTTTTGTAGAATAAGACGGCTCGGCCCGGGATGCGGGTAGATTAATCGAGGCTAGTTCCATTTCAAAAAAAAAATCAAATCAGTTGAAAGTTGATTGGTTAAAAACAGCAGTTCTCTTTTTATTTATTTTATTTTTTTAAATTTAAACTTTAAAACCGTTTTAAAGTAGATAACATTTAAATGCGGGGAAGACAAGGTTCTGACGCTGCAATACGACTTATTCGGCATAAAAATAAAAAAAAAACGAAACCGATTACAAACACACAAAAGCAGGAAAGCAGAAAAAAAGCTTAAAAAGCATCATCCATCAAAAATGCAGGGGGTTTAAAAATTTTGATATATATATATATATTTGTTTGTTTGTTTTTTTCTTCACACCGCAAGCTAGTTGGCAGAAAGGAGAGTTATGCTAGAATAGGGTATCGGTAAGATGTCGATGAGTAACAATAATGAAAATCAAAAATTAAAGAAATTGGGGGAGGGGGAAGTGGAAAGAAAATGATGAAATGAAATGTGTTTTTCTTGTATGGTACAAACACCAAAAAGTGACAAGCTTTTATTTTTCTTTTAATTTTTTTTTTTTTTTTTGGCCACCAAAACGGATTGAACCTTTCATATAAAGGTAAGAGCTTACGCAGGCTGTATTGGCATGGGGCTTTGGGATGAACAACTATGTACTCTTTAATTATACGCTGAATGCTTGTATTTTGAGAACTACCAATATATAAGAGTTGTGAAGAGCTGGTGCTTTGTATACACAAATGAGCTGGAGCTGATAATACTAATCCTAACAATCCCAATTATGAATCACAGAAGGCTCTATTAACCTATCTTCCCTGAACAAAATCTCCTAACACTTTCTATTCAGTATTCCCATTATTTCTTGTCATGGCTGATAGACTTTAACTGCATGGTTCTATCGTTACAACGGATCTATGTGTCTTAGTTTCGGCTAATCCCCAGCACAACATTTTGATATTATAAGTCAGTTTTCCGAAATGACATACTGACTTACTGTGGAATAGGGATGAAAAATTAAGAGGATATTGGATTTTTTATACTCATGAACACTTTAATGTTTGGCTTCGAATTAATAACGCTGTATGGCATTAAGTTAGCCGCACCTTTTTAAACAAGGGCAACAGTAAACATTTATCATGGACAGACTTTCCAAGGGATAACTTGAGGTAGGAGCAGCATTTGCTCAGATAAAAACAATCACATTTTGGGAGAAGGGGATATAACCCTCCCCTTTAAAAAAAAGGTATTAGTGTGCGTAAATATTCAAATTTGATCAAAAGCTGTTTAGATTGGTCTAGATGAAAAAAAAATCAAAAAAAATCAAGAAGAATCAAGACAAAGTTTTTAAAGTTTTTTTTTTTTTTTTTTTTTTAAAAAAAAAATTATTTTTTTTTTAACAATGGAGAGTTTTTTTTTTTTTTTTTTTTTTAGAAAAAAAATTATTCTTTTCTTAAAAATGGAGAAATTTTTATTTTCATTTTTTTTTTTTTTTTTTTTTTAGAAAAAAAATTATTCTTTTCTTAACAATGGAGAGATTTTTATTTTCATTTTTATTTTTTTTTTTTTTGCAAAGATTTTTATGTTACTAAGAGCTATTGCAATAACTTCATAATAAAATAAAATAAAAAATAAAAAAGCACTTTTTTTATTAGATAACATCGACTTTTGGATTTTGCTAGTCGACTCAAAGTAGGTCTCGGAAAGGAAGAGAGAGAGTTTAGATTATCATATGAATCTGAAATTGAATCTGAAATTGAATCTGAAATTGAAATTGAAATTGAAAAAAAAAAAAATAATAATAATAATAATTAATGCAGGTAATGGCCTAAATGAATTACTTTAAAGCGTTTGTGTAAAAAAATACTGATTAACTAAACTAGCTAGATCGCTGTGCACAAGTGAGTGATGAGCGCTGCGTTAGAAGAATATCATCTCGATAACAGGATAGTAACATATGCAACCCCCCGCACCCCCCCAACCATCTACCATCTATCCACCGCCTCTTTCTCGCATAATTTTGGATTGTGTTGTGCTAGTTTAATTATCACCAGCATTATCATAAGCATTATTAGCATTATTTCTCATTAAAAAAACAATTATTTTTTTTTTCCCCAGCCAATTAGAAGTGATCACGTGTAATTTAGAGTTACCTTGGTTGTAAATGTGTGTTTTTTTTTTGGTTTTCATCTCTTCATACTTTTTCTCGTTCACTTCATCATTCATCCCTTTTCCCCTAATCGAAAGTAAATGGCGGCTGCTGTCCTGTGCCATTTTAGTTGCAGAAAGCAACGTAAGTAATCAAGCAAGCAAGTAAACAAGCGGGCAGGTAGGCCCACCCGATCCGACCCGACCCGTTCCGCCCAACCTCTCCAAGGGAGAAAGAGATTGTAAAATGTCCGAACGCACAACAACAACAACAAAAATAACATGTAGAAGCAGAAATAATAAGTGGCAAATATCATCCATTTTTGCCTCTCCTACTTAATCCACAGCTCCATCACTCATTGCTCTGATTCGAGGCCTAATTTTTTTTACTTATTTCTTCACGCAAATCTTTGATCACTCCTTCGCTTGGCGAGTTAAACGAGGAGACGAGTATTTACATTTATTTGGACCGATGAAGTTTTTGCAAGCATCCCATTTTGTACATACCTTCCTACATACTGTAATAGATCACGCCCATCAGGCAAAAGCTATGCTGTAACGAGGCAGGTCTATCTGAGTGGGCGAGGGCGAAAGGGAGTCCAGCAAACTTGAAGGCTGTCAAATGCACTGGCACTGCACTCATTAAGCGGCAGGTCGGGAGTTCCGGATAATATTTATCATATTTTTTCTTTTCAAGCAGAAAGACAAATCTAATGTATGTTTATAACAGCATACTTGTTCTTCGTGTGTATTAATACTTAAACTATAGAAATGTTCTTTTATCCTTGTCATTTAGTTCGCACTTACAGACTCGTGATCCTCCCCCTAAAGTAATTACGTTTAAACTCAGATAGCGGTGTGCAGATTATTTCAGGCCCTCAATTGATGGCTTCTGAGCTAGGAAAATACTGAACACTCTGGGGGAATTAACTCTCCAGAGCCTAGCGGCGTTCAAAGCTCAGGAAATATTAGAAGCTACCTAGGTCTTTTCATATGGCAGCTATAGTATGTCCTAAATCGAAGTGGTCGATCATAAGCTCGTTTAAGTCTTGAAGATGATGAATAGCTAATTTTACATAGACACCAATATCGAGAGGCTACCGATTGTAACTGGAGTGGGAAGAGTAAAAGTTGACAGGGCCCGGTGATCAAAAATCTAATTTATGAGCTCGGAGAAAGTTGGATGCCAAAACTATCCAAGAGTAGTAAACTCCAAGACCTACTTGCTTTTGATGCTTTGTATTTATGAGAAAATTGAGGAAGATCATTTCAAGGGCATTTATAGTCTATCCGCTGTTAATATTTAAAGTGTGATGGCTCAAGAGTGTTGGAAAATGGACATTCAATTGAGTCGCTATGACGCCTTATAATGAGAGAACACCATTTCTTGCCAGAACGTTTTGACACCAACGTTGAATGACTGTCGGAGGAATTTATGAACAAGGAGGTAGGCTATGGTCGTATAGTTTCCCCAAATAATTGACAGAATTCTCATGGTATTTTGATGATAAAAGCTGCTTGGTTTCATAACATTGAGGTCTTATAGTGAAAGTAGTGGTGGAGAATCGACCGATTGATACTATTTGAATTTTTTTATAATTATTTAAAGATCTTGTACCATCTAGAATTCGTCACAGAGCTGACATATACAAAAAAAAGTTAAAAAATTCGAATCGTATCGTATTAGGGCCGTTCAGAGTCGGAATGATAACCGAATACAAAATTGTATATTACTTTCTCGTCCTCCGCAGGGATTACTCAGCACGCAAACGAAAAGAAAACACCAAAAATTCAGAATCATCTTTTCGAAGCCCGACATCTCGATCAGACGGTCTAAAATTGTAATTTAAAATTAATAGAAATATATAATTACCAAATCTATGTTAACGAAAATTCTTTCAGCAAAAAATGAGTGTCTGAAAAGTAGTGAGAGAATAAATAAAAGGGCGTATTTTTTTAACCAACGCCATAATTTTTGAAGGCCTGTAAGTACTATTTTGCAATGTTTTTTTTTTCCTCGAAAATTAATATTGTAGTATTAAAATTAATGCGATAGCTATATAACATTTCAAGAAAAAATATTGAACAAATATTGATGGTGATAATACGATGAAAGTCTGGAAAAATAAGAGAAGTGAAAATATTTGATGTGGTTTTTGCTGAGTAATCCCTGCGGGGGACGAGAAAGTAATATACAATTTTGCATTCGGTTACCATTCCAATTCTGAACGGCCCTAATACATCTAATTCTATTTTATCATCTACTGAAAGCACTTAACATATCCTCTTGTTGCTCCTTCTTCATTCAATGAACATTATTGGACTGTCCTATGCTAAATGAACCACATAGTTAACTTCTAAATTTAATGCGGAGAGAGATAGATTGTAAGCAAAAGGAAACAAAATGAAGGACAGTTTATTTTCATAACTTGGTCGATTTCTATCAAGCTGAGTTGGGGGTTGGTATATACTAACTACTTCATAGTATTATAGGCCATTACTCTAACGAAAAAAAGTACTAAGTGGAGAAAACGGACACTTCAGACTCGAGTCTTAACGCGTCCTTAATACGTCTAATATGCATCGGAGTTATCTGAAAAAAGCTGTACTGTGAGCTGCATGATTCGGCTCCGGATCGGGATGGCCGCGGCATATTGAATTTTTATACGCATATACATCTCTCAATCTAGCTCTGTCTTCCGGTGTATTAAAAGAAAAAAAAAAACCATTCAGAAACGTAAAAAACCCATTTTTGAAAGAAAGGATATAATAATATAATCATGTCATATAATATTGAGATTTGATTTATGTGACGTTTGAATGTTACATTCAACGCTTGGTTTCGATCAGCTCTCGTTTAACTTCGCTTAGTTGCAAAAAGTAAAGGGGCTCAAGCAAGTGCAGAGTCGAGCCCCCCCCCGATATACGTATGTAATCCGCTCCATTAAAAATGCCATTCATCTATCTGGAATCTCATCAACTACATGCAAAATTTCAGTGCATAATTCAACCCAAGTCAGGAGGAGTAAAATTTATAACTGCAGCTACTTCTAGGACTTCACCCAATTTTTTCCTAGATATGCCTCATTGTAAAGTCTAAATTAGGGAGGGTTTATAGACTTCAAAAAATTTAAAAAACCTTACACAACTGCTTCAGCATAAAACTTGCATAAGGTTTTGAAGTACCCCGCGCCGATTATTAAACAAAAAAAAAAAAAAAAAAAAAAAACCCCCCACCCACCAAAAAACATCACCATTCGAAATTTTAATCAATTTTTTAGTCCAACATCGCTGCCAATATACTTTTTATTTATACTTGAAAAAATTAGACAGTAACATTCCCACATTAAATCTGTGATTTACAGAATTTATCCAGCGAAAAAAAACTGAGAGTTGGGGAGAGCAGCGATGAGGTATTCAAGATGGAGTCTTTTTTTTTTTTTTTTAAACTTTTTCATCATCATGTAAGAAGGCCGGGAAAATACAGTTTCTTAGCACCTCTACTCATCGTGGGAAAAAATTAATTTTTAACTACGTAACAAGAAAAAGTGAACGCGATAGCATCATAAGATTTCAATTTGTAATTTTTTAAAATTAAATAATGATGCTGATATGATACTGTGCGATTGAAAGAAGAGGTTATTTATTCTTCAACATTTCTTTTTTATTTTTTGTGGTTTTTTTTTTTTTTTTT
>QVIK01000171.1:0-61138 GCA_003957845.1 Oidium heveae | reverse complement strand
GGGGGGGGGGGGGGCTGATTAATCATCATGAGGAAAGTTTTAATTTCTGATGCAAGTAATTGCCTGGGGCTAAAAGTTCAGGTCTTCAAGGCGATTAAGTTTTCAACAACAACCCCTCAAAGTAAATATTCTTATGACAATTTGTTCCTGTAGTTGTAGTCAAATTCTTACCAGGTGTATGATTGGTCGCTTATTATGTCCATTGTAGAAGCCTTTTTTTTTGGGAGCGGTTGTTTGCAATCACGCTTTACCTATTTTGGTCGCAAAATAGGCGATAATAATTTTCCCCAACCGTAAGGCGAAGGTTTATTAATTTTTTTGTTTACAACTATTTCGACATCCTTTTATCGCTACATCATAAAAAACATACAACTAGCTCACAACCTTGAGCTACGTTACGAATTCACAAAGAATGACATCTATGTTCGATGTGGCGCTTCTGGTTTATTACGACCGTATAATTTCACATAAGCGAGTCGCACGAAGCAGACCCGCTCAATTCCATCAGAACGCAGATAGCTGTTTATTTCTACATCTCCTTGCTGTTTGCGTATCGATGATGACACAGTAGGTATCAGGACTGACACCCAATTGGTAGCAGGTTCCAACTTGACTCCTCAAAAAAATGAACCATTTCCTGCATTCAATATAGTTTCACGAGCTTCTGTACTGCAAGGACTTAGCGCAAACCTAGAGTGGACGGGGTTAATATTCCCAATTAGTGATGGTGAAATCATGAGTTTTTAACTACCACTTCACGTATATCCGCAGGAGATGATTTTAGCCATTCATGCTCTAAATAAAGGCGAACATAAAGTCTTTTGTGTGTAACTTTGCTAGCTGAACTTTCCTTGTTGGACAGGCTCTGTGTGCCTCTAATTCTAGTGTTTACTGGTAAGTCATGGATGTATGTTGTCCGAGCTTTTTTCTAGCCATTACGCGCCACTGTCGCCCAAGAGTTAATAGTCGATGGCATAACTCTTTATTGTTCCGCTTCTTTCATTGATGCTCGGTTTGAGACTTGACTGAGGATATTTTTGGGAGTTACTGCGGCAAATATCTTTGTCGTATTCATATTCATATTCATTTCTTTATTTTTTCCTTTACCATTGCCTTTGTTTGGCCGTGTATGTGATGGAACACATGGTGGAAAAGTGAGAGAATCGGCCGCTGCAAAGTTAGCGACAGCTTGTCAGAGATAGGACTAAAGGGCCACAGCTTCTTCAATCTCTATTTCTTCAGTAAAATTTGCTAGAGAAGTGTCCAGGTTACTAATGATAGTGGTGCATATAATGAGACGCGTGTGCCAGGCGCGTTCACGATGCTGTCTGGTCGCAATGATTTCGGCAAGTTCTTGAGGAATGAATGCATTCGCAATTTAAGAGTTACTCTTGTTGTTATAGAGAAGTCTTTCTGGTATTGAGCGCTTAGACGGGGAAGCAGGCTTGAGGATTTGTCTGCCTGTTGCTGTTTTACTTCATGGTGGTATTTTTGACAGTGGTAGGTGTGACGCGATTGAGAAAGGGGAATTGGGTATAGGGGAACTGGGGGTATGGGGGGTGGTTGGTTGCTCAATTCCGTCCCAAGAGCTAGAGATTCCGGTGGGAGATCCATTGAATTAGTCATGTATTTATCATGTATTTCAAATTTTCAATTGTGTGTTGATGATAATATAGATTAGACACCCGCGTAGGCCAAAGAGGTGCCGAATGGGGATAATAAATCAACATCATAATAAAAATTATTTTAGCATGTTTTGATTGGTCCCGAAAGCCTGGACGATCGAGCTATCTCTGCTAATTTTGTGGCCAATGGAGGCTGAGTTCAAAATACTTATTTAGCCAATAATTTTCCTGGTAAGGATTTCAAGACACTAGCAGGGATAAATTGTTACGAGAATAATATTTCTTAAAGCAATATTACAGTAGGTTTAGATCTAAAAAGTAAATGGCTAGTGATGGGCCAGTAGGAAAGCCTGTAGCAAGGACGATAGAAGGTATTGGGACTGGGATGAGAGCAAAGGATATGAATACAACTGTGAAATGATTTAAGATAGTGTTAGAAGGACATAATGTCCAAATTAGAACAAACAAACAAAAACTCCATGAGGCTATTCAACTTAACGAAAACCTCCAGAAGTCGAACTGTCCCTTCGTACAAGTTCCTCAACCCGCTCACATAGAATAGAACTCTACAATTTGTAAAATCACTTAGGAAATAAGACTAACCAAAGCGACAGTATCTCAAACACAAACGCTTACACAAGGGCAAAGGCAAAGTTGGGCATCAGTCGCAAGTAAAAGAGATGCAACTGGGACTAGTATACTCATTCACCATGACCAGGAGAAGAAATTAATGGCCAGACTTTCGAGAGAAGAGTTTGTATAAAAAAATCGGAATGAAGGAGGTTATTGGGGCTACACAGATGATGATCGCCCAGGTTAAATATGTTCTGCAGAGGAAGGGACCAAAAAATTGATGGAACAACGAAATTAGAGAATACTAAGTCTAGCAGCTTCAGCACGAATAGCTAACCTAAGCTGCCGAATCTCTGAACACGACATTTCCTTTTCCTTTCAATTTGAGGACTCTGAACACCTTAAGTAGCTCCAGAAGGCAAATGAGATGTTCATATGGGGTATTCAAATACAACGAGCTACCTAGTTAAAAAAATAACCATCAGATGAGACCTCAGGATCAATAATTCTCTGGGTCAAACAAGCAGAGCACACAGAAATAGCAATCTAGAAAGTCATTACGTGGAAATACGAGCTTAAAACAACAGTGATCTTTAAGTTAGGCTTCCGATTGACGCTATATTTCAACTGTCATAAGTATGGCCGTGTTGCAAAAGCCTGCACAGCTACTTCAAAGTATAGAAACAGTGCAAGAAACTACAACACACAGAATTGCTCAAGCAACCAGGAAATTTGATGCTGTAATTGCGCACGGAAAAACAGAGCTTGGGAACCAAGTTGCTCCACTAGTATGGCAGCCATAGTGAAAACGGTTGCAAATAGGACTCGGGATCCTGGAAGATATATTGCTCCAGAAAACTCAGGGATTGAGGCAGAAAACGACTGGTGAATCGTTGACACTTGGGAAAGAAGAGCATGTAAAGCTGGGCCCCAAATTATGGGCGAACACGGCCAGATCATCGGACTTAGACGCCTTGGAAAAAAAAAGAAGAATCTGAGCCCAATCGATCTCTTCCCGGCAGATAATCTCTTTTCGGTGAACGGGAATGACCAATGTGCTGGAGAACATCAAACTACCCCTAGATTATACCTTACTGCCCTGAAGATTACTTACAAAGCCAAAAACTAGACTATGAGATGTCTCAATGAAAAACACTCAAACCTGGAATGCAATACAGTATAACGTGAACAAGAGTAAGAATAAAGTACAGCATGTTTTTCTACAAAAATTGGACCCAATAAAACACCACGTGATAGTTGCACAGGAAACTTGGCGTAATATCATGGAAAATATCACAGTAGACCACTCGGCAACAAGCGGTACCAACAATAGCCCGAAGTTCATTCTATATTCAACCTATCTTTCCTTCCTCTTAATCAACACCCTCTTCTTATTTCAACTTACCCTACCTCAATAGACAGGGGAGAGTCTTTGACCGAAATCCTACTGTCAACTACTCTAGTAGCAGAAAACAGAATATAAGAAGCCAAACTTTTGTTTGTAAATATAGCAAAAACCCCTGATGAAGCTAAAGCTAGTAGCGATCTCCCCATACAACTCGTGAATCTCCTCCGAGAATTTATAGCTGACCTGAAAATCGTTGCCCGTAAGCACTTTGAACGCCATGTCAAAGGCATGTCTCGTTTACCTTCTTCATAAATGAATACGGACGAAAATAAAGCAGGACCAAATGGCACTAAAATAAGTACAAATCCCTCTGTAGTGTTACCTCTCCCCAAAAAATCTACGTTTGCCGCTGTTACCATAGCCCTGCCGCTTTAGATTCAGCATCCAATACCTGTAAAGCTAAAGAACAATATCTTTAAAGCCTTCATCTAAAAAAGTCGAAGATTATCGTTTATTTGTTCGAATCTCCGAGGGACATCCAGTCCTGAAAACGTCGCCATAAGCTATGATGCTAGATTTAAACACCTTCTTAAAAGAAAATCTCACTCATGAGATTAAAACGATAAAAACAGGCTTTTCCGTCTGCCTCTTGTCTGCACTTTCTAGAGACAAACTTAACAGCCGTATAAGTCTAATAGAGGCATTCTTCTTGACCAGTGTAGAGTACAAAGTAAAGAAACCAACGAACCACATGGCATATCCCTTATCTGGCATTCCCCGATCATATATAGGCTTAATAGCTCAGCAGTGATTCAAGTAAATATGACAAGAGAGGTTATTGGTAAAGCACTTCAAAGCATTACCAACATTGCTCCAGTAAACGACTTCGTGCCCCACGATTTTGACGCGTCAGAGCACCTCAGTTAAAGGAATTGGGTTATCTTATTTCCCACAAATACGGCGAATGTATCAAGAATCCTCCCAATTTTCGTTGTACTTGTCTACACTAAACTCTCAAAAAAAAAAGACCAAAATTCCCCAGTGCGTAAAGTACTTTGGTTGGCACAATGAGCGATCCCGCACAAGAATTGGCCGCTATCGTATTTGCGGGTCCACCCAACATAATAAAAAGGAACATACTACATGTGAACCATCAAGACCTCACCAATGTCCACCGAGATGTGTGAACTATCATGGGTCTCACCCAATAGACTCACTGGAATGTTTGATCAGACCTAAAAAAATAATAAATTAACTTCTAAAGCTGAACTAGCACACATTCGTTAAGAAAAATCTGCTGCCAGAATGCACCTGAAAAAAGCACGATATAATGTTATCTCATCAACTCAACTTACACAAACAATAAATATTGACGAAGTAACTGAGAATCAAACCACTCCTCATACAGTAAGAAAACTATTTACTGGGTCACCCTTACTGGCTCGTGGCAGATTTGCAATATTATTAATTCCTCCTTGTGGCAGAATCCCCTAAATAGCCCAAATCGTATGAATGAATATTTCACCAGGAACATTTAAAATCCTATCATTGAATGTGGACTGTATTTCTGTTGCCTGCGAAATTGCACTTAATGTCGTCTTTCAATCAAATATCGATGAATTATAAAAGCGATAGTGACTCTACAAGTTCTTTTGACTCTAACTCTGAAAGTGAACAAGACTCAAAGACAAAAGAAAGGGTGCATTTGTCAAAAGAATTTATATATAAGACTATCTCTGCCGAATGGGTCTTCGATACTGGTGCTACATCTTCAATGACTGACCAGCTTTACTTATTCAGAGGTCCACTACAAAAAATTAAAGAAATTTCTATTCAAGTTGAAGGAGGAAAGTTGTTTTCAAATCAACGTGGAACTGCAATGGTATTATGCCAAGATGGCTCATCGATTCTCCTTCAAAATACACTTTATGTCCCAAATCTCGGTGTCAGTCTTTTTTCTGTGAAACAGTCATGTAGACACGGGATGTATGGGTTTTTTGATGAATATGAAATTTTTGTTAAAAATAGAAATAAAACTAAAGTTATACGTGCAAAACAATGTAATGGCCTTTATGTTGTCAATCATGTCTAAAGTAAATATCATGGGAAGGCATTGCTTGCAAATAATGATATTGTTGATACTCCTATGCAAGAAGATATTATGGACTTTCATCAAAATTCAAGAGACATTTCTATATCAGAATCTGACCCTGATGATTCTGAACCTTAAGAAGCTAAGTCAAAAGAGGATCAAAATTTTTACCGTTTAATGCACCTTCGCTTCGGCCATTATGGGCCAATTTTAATTGGTAAACTTCACAAAGTGACTAACATTAAAACTAAAGTCTCAATACCACCGCTGAATCGTAGAGTTTGCAAATCTTGTAAGTTGGGTAAAATGAGAAATACTATCAGCAAAACTCGCTCACAACCAAAAAATGACTTACTAGAGCTAGTATCTCTAGATATTGCAGGTCCGTTTCCTACATCAATGCGTGGAAATCGAGTTTTTCTACAAATTATAGATAATTTTAGTTGGAAAAACTGGTCGATTCCACTGCCATCTAAAGGAGCTATAATTCAAGCTTTCAAAAAGTGGCGGTTAAAATTTGAATTAAAAACAGGAAAAATGGTAAGAGCCGTTCGCTCCGACAATGCAACAGAACTAAAAAGCGTCTTAAATCAATGGGAAAGAGATGAGGGAACTTGCCCTCAATATACTGTAACTGCCTCTCCACATCAGATTGAGGCAGCTGAGAGAAGTATTCAGACAGTTGAAAATGCAATGAGTGCATTATTGGATAGTCAAGATCTTCCTATAAAGTTTTGGGATAAAGTCATTGAATTTGACGCATATATTCGCAATAGATTACCATTTGGACCAAAAGTAAATGGTGATATTACATGCCCTGAGCAGGTGTATACTGGAGAAAAACCAGATATCACAAAAATCAGAGTATGGGGCAGTAAATGTTATGATTATGTGAACCCCAAAACTTTACCTGCTCATAATAGACATGATTATTTGGTATTAAGAGGAAGAGAAGGTGTTTTTACGGGGCTTGTTGATGGTACAGTAAAGCAGTACAAGATCTACGCAGCTTATTTGGGTTATACCCGCCGAACAAATTCATCATTCGTAGATGAATTAGTCAAAGGAGGAAAGGTCAAACTGCGTTTAAGAGAAAGTCCTGGAGGGCCACAGGGCACTTCAAATTCTTTTGCAGAACGAAAGAATCGTGGTGGACCAAGAAAAGAAATGCCTGACACAAAATCTGAAAATAAAACACCACACGACTTGTCTCTAACCCAGGTATCGGAAAATACTACAGATCATGTTATGCCGATGCAAATTGATGAGAGTAGTGAACACAATTTGGCAATACCTAGGCATGAATCGAATCAAAATTCCCTAGATAATTAGCAAATAAATGCTCAAGTTGATGATTATCTTGACAAAAATCTATTTACCCAGATTGATCTAGATGAAAAAGATAAGTCTGGTTATACCAAACTTAATAATTCAAATATAACAGATACGTTAGTAAAACCAAGGCATGGATGTCAAGAAAATTCAAGCAAAACTAATTCTAGGAATAAGTGTGATAATATGTTAAAGTCTAAGAGTGTTATGGACACCTCACATAAACAATTACCAAAATAAGTTTATATTTTTCTATAACCCTCTAATGAGGGGGAATACTACTTTAAATATACAATCTAGCACTACCAGTGATTTCACCTTTCCTAGTCACTTAATGGCCTCAATTTTAGGAGGCAGGGTCAACTACGACACCCCAGCCCCATAGGTACGGGCACAGCTCATAACACAATAATACTAAGAAATTTACAAAAATTACGGAGAAAGTGAAAATTGATAAAAATAAAAAAATATACGACAAAGGCTCCAAGGAAACTAAAAGTAGCACTAAAAAAGTTCAGAAAGAAGATAAAAGAATTGATACAAAAGATGAAAAAACCGAGAAAAAACTCATAATAACTAATAAAGATATTTGCCAGAACAAACGGATAGCAGAAGCCAAAAATAAGAAACGAACTGAATCGGAGATTAAGAAAATTAAAAACGATAGTAAGAAAACTGAAAATGAGATATCTATCTCCAGTATCATGGAGAGTGCTATAATAACAGGAATCGTGTCTAGCGAAACCCAACAAGTCAATAGAAAAGAAATCGATAATACTAATCAAGAAGTCTCTTTAGATAGCAGAAAACTGATATTTGGTTCGGGGATTCAAATATAATTCTAAGTAAAGTATCAAACCCAATTGAAACTATCAATAAATATCCGATATTATTAAGAAAAAATATAATTAAGAATAATCCAACTCTTCAAAATAATAATATAAACATCATACCTCCTAAAATTTCCCCTACAAATACGAATTCAATATCACAAATTAATAACATGAAAAATTTAAATCAAAAAAAAGCAAGTAGATACTTCTTTTGTAAAAGAAAAAGTGTCGAGAATGAGGAAGATCAAGAGCGTGAAACGAAGAGAGTTAGAGCTTTGATCACCAGAACTCTTGGAGAAAATTCAGAAACAGACCTTATTGAAGATGTTAAAGCATTACTAGCCTCAAACTCATTTGATGACAAGATTGATATACATTCTAACAAGATTCATGCTTACATTTCCAAAGAAATTCTGGGTATTGCGATTCCACGTAACTATAATGAGGCTTTAAACAATCCTATAAATTGATGCGAGTTGGGGAATGCAATAAATGAGGAAATAAATGCCTTGATATCAAATGGAACTTGGGAGGAATGTGCTCCTTCTCCGTGTACTAACCTTGTCTCTACTAAATGGATATTCACTCTAAAAACTGATTCAGACGGAGTTCTAGAAAGATTTAGGGCCCGATTGGTTGCCAGAGGTTTTAGCCAGGAGTATAGAACAGATTATACTGAGACTTTTGCGCCTACAGTGTGTATAGATACATTATGAATTTTAATGGCACTTGTTACAAAATTAGATCTGGAATGCTGGCACTTTGACATAAAAAATGCGTTCACTGAATCGCCTCTAAAAGATAACATATACTTAGCACTTCCTAAATGAGTACATGTCAAAAATGGCAAAGTGTTAAAGCTACTGAAAAGCCTGCACGCATTAAAGCAGGCTGGAAGGGACTGGAATCTATTGTTAAAGGATTTTTTAGTTAACTGTAATTTTGTTCAAAGCCAGGCTGATCCTTATTTATATGTCCATAGATTAAAAAAAATCTGGATACTTGTATATGTTGATGATATTGTTGCGGCGGCAACTCAAGTGTCATCACTGAATTGGTTTTACAATTTACTTTCAATCAGACTTAACGCCAAGAATCTGGGGGAGATTATTAAGATCCTTGGTGTCAGAATAACTCGTGATAGAGAGAAGAGGACACTATATCTTAATCAGGAACAATACATCTCGGGAGTACTTGATAAATTTGGCATCACAAAAGAAAAACACAAAGCCAAAACAATTCCTTTAGCAGATTACGAGCAGCTTCGGCCTGGAACACCAGAAGAGGAACTTATTAATAAAAATGAGTATTCGCGGATAATTGGCAGCTTAATGTACGGAATGATATTTACAAGACCAGACATAGCATTCGCTTTAGGAAGGTTGTCACAATTCATGAAAGAGCCAGTGAAGCGTCACGGTCATGCACTCACATATCTAATGCGATATCTGAAGTCAACTATTTATCAAAGACTACGTTTTGGACATGAAGAGTCTCAGTGTGGAAATTTCACGATCTACACAGACGCCGATTGGGCAAGTGATAAAACTGATCGGAAAAGCATTTCAAGAAGTTGGAATGTTCTAAGGGGGACTATTTTTTTGGGCATCCAAGAAAGAAGCATCTGTAGCTACGTCTAGTACAGAATCTGAATATATTTCACGGGCAATGTATGCAAAGTAAGGGCAATGGGCTGCACAAATATTTCAAGATATGTTGTTCCCTGAATACATTAACCAAAATGAGAAAACCGTTCTTATGTTCGGGGATAACCAGGGTGCACTGGTACTAGTGAAAAACTCATATCTCAACGAAAGATCAAAGCATATTGATATATGTTATCATTTTATTCGAAATCTTGCTGAGAAGAAGAAGCTTCAGATTAACTACATCCCAACGGGACAGATGGTTGCTGATGGCTTGACGAAACTACTTGCGAGAGTGGCATTTCAAAGATTCAAGATGCAGATGGGACTTATGAACGTGTAGAGGCGTTACGGAAATTAAATCCATATCTTGAGGGGGAGTGTTGAGATTTATTTATTTATTTATTAAACATTTAACGCCAAGCAGGCTCACGAGCGTAGCCTGGCCTCGTGCCTCCCGAAAGGCGTTTGGCGTGCCTGCGCAGCGTAAGGCTACCAGGCAGTTACTCTCGTTGAAAAACGACTAACTAATCTACTCCAACTTCTCGTAATATTACAAGTCGCTAGGGGACAAGAACCCAACAAATCTGTTGACTAGTGTGTATGTGTACACTGATCAGGAAATTATTAATGTATATGGTTTTTTTTTTTTTTTTTAAAAAAAAATTTAATTTTGGAAATAAAAGAAGTGAAAAAAATAGTAGAAATGAATAGAAAATTTAAATTTTCTTATCTTATTCGTACGGGCTATACTCCGTACACCATTTTTGGAAGGCTCACGCCCCATCAATTCTGCTTAGAATCCACTTGATATCCTCTTCACGATTACGAGAGTTTAAAGGTCTAGGTGGTCTTTTTTGACGAAGTTTCCGACTGTGAAAAGGGTGTTCAGGTGACCTTTCTAGACCGCAGGAACTGTCAGTTAAAGAGGAGAAATTGAATATGTAGATAAGTATGTAGATGTAAAGATATTGTATTTTAATATTAAATTTGATATATTAATTACACACTATATGTGATGTGTGTACCGAGGCATTACATTAGTTTATTTGTCATGTGACAATTCCTGACAGGAATAAGTAGTGTCAGCATCAATGTGTTTGAATCTGCGGTGGTAGGCTCCAAAGTTACCGTGCCCTGATCTAGCGGCGAGAAGATTTCCTAGGTTTTTACGATTCAAAATTCGCAACTCTTGTGGTGAGTTTCCAGTCATACCTATCCCTAATCGTTCATACCTCTCTGGAGCGTTAGTGTTCCAGTAAGCCGATATTTCTGCTTTGTAGCGCTCTTTCATTAATCGACGCGCTCTCGCAGCGGATGCTTGTGTACGTGTAGAGGGCATGTTGCAAGCAGTTTTAGCGAGACTATCAACCCGATCGTTTTCTTTTATCTTTGTGTGGCTAGGAATCCATCGTATTGTTACCTTACCAGCTGTAGAAAATTATACATAGAATTTCTAAGAGGAAATATCTCGAAGAACAATTGATATAATTTTAAGAATTTAGAATGTGATCGTTTCAATGATGATATTAAGATATGTAATTTTGTTCATATAATGCATACTATATAAACTATCTAAGGGGAATCTCTTTCTATTATATAGAACAGTATTCTATATTTACCGTGTTAAAGAGCTACCAATAATTTCGATAACGACATTTGAAGGTAGTTTGCTAAGAATAAAATAAGTTGTAAATAAAGACACAAATTCTAAATATAGAAATAGAAACATTAAAACTAGGCTCGTGCATTAGCGGCTAACCGCATAGATCAGTGCTCGGCCAACTCCCGTGAAGCTAACTTTAGTTGATCAATGTCAGAATAGCAACCATTAAAATAACAACCCAAATTTGATCTTGTTGAGAATATCCAATAATTCAGTATTCCTATTTCTGGATTCCTGAATTTCCAACACCAGCTCTGGCCACACTAGATCTTGCTCTTATCTCCCAATTCTTCCTACGTATTTGAAATTTAGCGATCAGCCCTGAGCTAGTTAGTGTGGGAACGCCGGTATGTAATCTAAGGGCAGTTTCTTCATTGTCAAGATAGATAATCAAATCAGTGGCAAACTTAGCCATCGGATGGTCTAGAGCGGCTTTCAGTCCTTCTAAGGCTCCGTAAATTTCTGCGTCATATATTTCCATCGTTTGTCCAAGAGGAACAAACCCATGTGCCACCCACCTCTTTAGAAGGACCCCGAAAGATACAGCAGGCGGCGCCTGCAGAACCATCTTTGTTGATTGAACCATCAGAGTATATAGATAAGTCCAGTATCTTGTGCTCGCGTGTTTTTATCCATTTTTTATGCTCTGCAGTTCCATTGGCACGTCCAACAGCTCCAATTTCAAGTTTTACGATGGATGTATCTATCTTTTCCCAAGGAGGGCTGAAGGTATCATAAGAAAGTTCAAGGTCTTGGCTTTGTTTAATCCACTTGAAGTGCGGTGAGTTCCAGCGGTGACGTAGGGGATTTTTAGGGTCTTTAGCAGCTATGCGTGCAGCTAGACGATCACGAAATTGATTCAGCCAAATAATGGCAGGGCCCCAGTCTGTTTCGCGGAGAAGAGCTGCTGTGAGAGTAGTCTTGTATACTGGTAGTACAGCCCGGGCAACCTGGTTGATAGTGACCTGGACTTGATTTAACACCCATGTAGAGGTTTTCGATCCGTACCAAACTTCGGAGCCGTAGAAAAGTGAAGCAAGCGCAGTTCCCTGCAAAGCCATTCTTATTATTGAAGAATTAATTCCACGTATAGTGTTGCTTAAACGCTTCACGTGGTCTGTTACTACTCTTGTTCGCTGACACACTCTACGCACTTGGTCCTTAAAACTTAATTTCCTGTCAAAGATTACACCTAGTCAGCGTACATGTTCTTTTGGATTCACAACGTTTGTTCCTATGTGTAATAATGGCTCTATATGCTTTCTTTTGTTATGAAAGTACTGATGTTCCTTCTTCGCGCTATCAAAGATAACACCATTTTCATGTCCCCATTTGAGAGTCTGGTTGAGCTTGCTTTCAAGTTTACTTCCGCAGTCCTCAAGTGTCCTGGCGGCTGCTAGTAAGCAGCCTCTAGATAACCGAAGGAAGGATTCAACGTATAGTAAGAAGAGTATAGGTGAGATCGGAGATCCCTGGGCCAAGCCATAGAGAATAGGGAAAGGTTCTGAGGTTGTTTGATCAAGTATAATGCGGGCGGATCTTCCTTGAAAAAAAAAGACTTAACCCACCTTACCAGAGTTTCTGGCCATCCTTGTGTGCGTAGACGGTGGAGAAGTCGATTACAAAGAACACTATCGAAAGCTCCTTAAACATCAACTATTGCTATCCCAGCTACTTTTCCATCTAATAGTGCCTTTCTAATATCGCAAATCAGAGCCGTTTTTAAGTCTATCGTTGAGCGTTGTCTAATGGCACCAGACTGGTTCTGGGCGAGGATTTTATATTTTGATGCACAATAAGACATGCGGCGAGCAAGAAGTCGCTCAAGACCTTTGACTAGGCAAGAAAAGAGAGCAATAGGTCGATAGGATGAAGGGAGTGAGCGGTCTCGCCTTCCTGACTTGGGTAGGATTATTACATTTGCTCGTTTAAATGTTTTAGGATGTACACCTAGATGAACACAGCGGTCGAAAAGATTGGTGATACGTTTTCCAAGAATATTCGATGCCAAGCGAATATGGGAACTGTCAATTTATCTTCGCCAGGGGAGGTAGATGACACTTGGCAAGTAGCGCTAAATACTTCTACCTCAGAAATAGACTCCCATTTAATCAAGCGGCTAGCCACTGTGGGGGCGGAATCACAGATATCTTCTACTTCTAAGTGGCGAGATAGTAGAGTATTTCGGAAGAGCAAAGCTTTCAGCTCTGGGGAGTAGTATTGATTTGTTCCATTCACTTCTCGGGGGGGTGGGGGGGTGTTTAGCACTTAGGGCCGCTGTTGTGCCACTTTACTATTTTATATGCATCTATAAGAGAATGGGCCTTATCAATTTTGGATTGCTAGAATTCTTTTTTTGCACGGCGCACTGCTGCACGAAGTTTTATCTTTTCAAAGTCTGATGGGCCACGCCGACGAGCTGTATGATACCTACGAGCTGCAATTTTACAGTCTTCATTCCACCAAGCGGTACCTCTAGTGTTCTGTTTGCTTCGGGGGCAGGAAGCTAAAAGGGCTGTTTGGATTGATTGAACGATATCATTAGCTTCATCTTCTGCGTCTAAGGACGAGGAAATGTGCGGAACATTTTGAGAAGTCCCAAGGAGCGTCAAGAAAAGCTTCTCGTCGCGAGAATCATAAAGGAGCCGCCCTTCAAACCCTCCAATATTGAGATCAGCTAGAGGAATGGTTCATATTAAAGTTTCGGGGTCTGATGTAGTGTGTAGGTCGGATCGTATGGTACATGTAGCGCCGACTTGAGTGCAGAAAGCCAGATCTAACGTTCCGCCACATCTGTGTGTTGGCTTTTCCGTTGGATTCAGTAAGCTAAGATTCTTTTGAGATACCCATTGAAGCAAGTCCGTAGTATGTAGTGAAACGTGAACAGATGATGAATCCCAAGACGGGTGCTTTAGGTTGAAGTCTCCAACAACGAAATAGGGTGTTTCGGAGGAATTGAGGAGTGTTTATACCGTTAGTTGGCGCATTGTAAACGTTCAAAATCGAGATATTAGGGCTATTTCTATGAAGAATACAAATTTGTAGAAGATCGGATGAGGAGTCAGATAGAGTGTAATGAATTGTGATTTATCGGTTAAAGTAGCATTGACGTTATGGATTAGACTCGGTCGGTTAAAGTTAGCGTTGATGTTACGGATTAGACATTGGCATTGGAAATCAGTTTCAGTAGTTAATGTAGGAGCGTTAGGATATCTGGTTTTAATTTTGGTCCCTCGTCTCTGAATACTTAAGAAGCTAGAAGAGGCACAAAGTAGATTCTTCAGCTTCGCAATTTGTATATTAGTTTCTATTAGCTTTGGTTATACTATTTTTCAACTTCACTTATCTTTACTTATCTATATTCCACTTTCTTCTCCTATGTCTTTCATATTCCTATCTCTAATATAGTCAGTTCGTCTAATTAAACTCGGAGACGGCTTCTGGTATACTCGACGTAACATAGAGTTTGAAATGCGCTAAGACCCTTCGTTTTTCTGACATAAGTGAAAACTCGAGGCCGTGTATCCCAGGTTGAGAGCGGCGAAAAGGACTGAAAACTGGGATGTGATAAGGATTTCTTGGTGGTAAGATCATGAAAAATCCACGGTTCTTGAATGAATAAGATGTCGATATTATTTTCGTGTGCAAGATGAAGCGCGAGGTTATGTGACACATGCCCACGCCCCAAATTTGCTTGCATTATAGTTAGGATTCTATTGGTAATAATATTGTGTCTTCTCACCATAACTAAGATTTTATGGTGTTCAGGTTAGCCGTTCCTACTGATGTATGCGTGCTTTCAGGTGTATTCTCATCATGATGAGCATCTTTAAAATCTTTTCGTCCTGCTCTTCAAATGAGTCTTAATAGTGCGCTAGTTGGCCGAACGAATGCTCCATTTTTCGGCAGGGTCGGGCCCGGACATAAAACACTTGTAGACTCATGTGGGCCCCGAAAGTTAAGGCATTTTCTAGGCTGAGCGCAAGGCTCTTCGTGTTTTTCGGTACCACATAGATTGCACATAGGTTGGCGGGCACAAGTACGAGTTGAGTGGAATCCGTGACATTTTTCACATGTAGTGACGGGTTTACGCTCCCGAATTCTTTAGATGCCGACCGCAGCCCCAAAAAGTTGTAACCTAGAAGGGAATTTGTTAGCTTTAGTCTCGGGGACATGTATTCTAACGTGGCCTAGAGGTTCTGGCGACTCTTTTGACCGTCTTGTCCATACCATTTGTCTGATTGGTACTTCGTCATGAATCGAAGCAAAACCTGGCTCTTGAAGTAGTAGTCCCTCTAACGGATCTTGCGGTCCATCCATTGTATAAATGTGTTTGGGTAAAGGACCAATCACGAATGTTGTCCAGGACTCCTGTCTTTCGACTATTGCGTTCCCAAAACGTTGTGCAATGATTTCCTTGTATTGAAGTATAGTTGCTGCTTTCGCTGGCGTTGGAGCGAGTATCGCTACTCCTGATGGTACCACTATAGCGTCAGCTATAAGTGAGGGATCGGGGATCATACGTTGTATTTGTTGTCGTAGTAGGAAAGGTTCAGTTTTTCGAGCTTCATGATCGGTGTTAAGACGGACCATAACTCGTCTATCTTCGTGGCTTTATCGCTAAGGAGGTGTAGGCCTTCTTGGGAGTCTTTGAGTAAGATTTATTGCAGCATTGTGATGTCCATTGGCTGCTGTTGTGGCCCAAGAGCTTTTCTTGAACTTAGACGAACTGGGCATATTACCTGTGCATTTTGAAAATTCTGGAATGATTTCTTCCCCTTGAATCGTGCGAGAGACTCCTTCAGGTATCAGTACTAGAAAACCTGCACCAGCTCCGGGACAATCAATCTCCATCTCTTCTAAGTAAGGGCCGACCAGGTTTAAGAGGCCTCGAGCCTTCTTCATAAGATTCGAATTTTGTAGAGGGAAGTCTTCAGCTTGGTTCTTTGTTTTATTATAAATGCTGTCTAACAGGCTTGATGATTCAGATGTTCTTTTGGGTAGAGGTGCGGATGGTAATAAGGGGAAATGGTCATTTTCAGACTCAGATTCGGCGTAAATATTCATTGCCAGAGTTGGTGACTGTTCAAGTTGGGTCGCCACAGCATGCGTATCCTGCACAGCAGCAATTTTTTCTACAACTACGTTTGCTTTGGCTGCTGAGCGAGTGAGCACCGTAGCAAGTGGGTGGACTCGTCCTGCGTTGTTGACTGGTTTCTGGACACGACTCTTAAGATCCAGAGTCTCAGAGACCCCGCTTTTTTCTCACGGGTTGAGGGCACCATATCCTCCTAATGAGAATATGGGCAAGGTATTAGAGTTGAAATTTTGTGTTAAATAAATGAATTCGATTAGATCTGTGAGTGTTGAGATTTAGTGATTCAGGGCAAGCTGGATGCATCTTTAACTATCACGTGTTATTCCTGTAACTATTCCTTTGTGTAATATATCTTGTTTGTAGACTGTAATATAGAGTAATGTAACCTATATATGATAAACAATCGATCCACTGCGCTCCAACTTTAAGAGAATTTCCTATACACCGGATGGATGTAGAAGAAATCCCTCACTCTACTGCCTGTGTCGCAAAGACTTCACTTTCATTTCCTCGCATCACCGAAGTAGAAGTATCGCGAGCAATCCTTGGAGCCGGATTAACCACAATAAGTAGAGATGATATTTCTACGTCAATTTTACGCCTTGCATTGCCTCAAATTTCTAACAAAGTCCTGGAAATTTTTCAAACATGTCTTGAAGTTGGTCATCGCTCCTATTATTTTTGTACTGCAATCCTGGCAATAGAGATTGACAAATCTGATTTTCTGACAAAATGTGCATACGCTGTATACACAAAAAGTTTCAACACCATCTAAAAACACTTGAATTTCATGCACGACGTATAATCAAATTATCCATCAAAATCATCAAGATAAGAGCATGTTCAGACTCTCATCACTATATTCGTATCAATTCTCATCTAATTAAATTACTATTAATTGAAATAGCTATCACATTTATCTGTGAATCTTCTGAGTCCAGTAAAATTATTTACACTCATTTAGAGATGTGTGAGTTATGGTTCTAGCAATATAAAAGGGCGGTCTTTTTTTCCGTTCCGGAGTTCTGGACGTGATATCGTTTCTTTTGCTGTTTCTGATGATCTAAAAACAAGATGGTGCTACTCGTCTAGTCTACGTATTCGAGCTGCCGCCCGCAGCTGTCTATGCTGTAGAAGTATTTTAGAAGGAGAGATTCTAGATTCTCTATGCAAGGCTATGTTTGAAGTTGTCCGCCAGATTGGCAGAGCTGTCCGGACTGCTTGGAGTATGGTGCGATCTAATAGCTCTACGTGCAAACCTACACCAGTGTTGACTTTCTTATTTCGTTTGATGGTAATCCAAGTTAGTCCTGGCCACCATGCTTCTGCCCCGTATAGTGCCGTACTGAGTAAATACGCGTGTATAACATTTATCAATGATCTTGGGGCTGCGCCTCGATATAATTTGTCAATTTTTCGTAAAAATTGAGATGTACGCTGTGACTTAGTGCACCACTCTTGAACATGTTATTTAAACTTGAGTTGAGAGTCTATACACACTCCTAACCATTTAACGTTCGACGCTGGATTTACATTCTAATCTTTAATCGTAATTGCTAGTCCTAACGTGCCGAGTTTCTTTTTCTATCCTCCTCCAATCACAAATAATTCCGACTTTGCTGGATCAAAGGATATCATATGCTCGTTTGCTCTTTTGCTCTTTTTACAAGACCATTACCCTCCTCTTGGGCTGGTAGCACTGCTTTAGCGTGAGTGCTTCCTAAGCTGATAATGGCTGTATCATCAGTATAGCAGAATATGTTTTTCCCATTTACATCTTGTAAGAGGATTGTGATAACTAACGCGAAAAAGGAGTGGTGAAAGTGATGATCTCTGAGGGACTCCACACTCTATTTCTCTATCTTCAGTTGTCCCCCATTGATATCTTAGACGTATTTCCCGTTGGGTTAGAAATGACTCCATCCATCTACATAATTTACTGGGCCAACCTTGAATGCGTAGACGTTCCAAAAAGCATTTATGGAGAACAGCAACAAAGACACCCTGTACATCCAGGGTTGTCATTGCCATAACTTTACTGCTACGCATTTTTGCTTCGGCATCGTGGATCACACACGCAACTAGGTCTACTGTTGATGGCTTGGGAAAGGAACCAAAAAGCTGCTTGGGAACTACCTGGTGCTACGTTGCCAACCAGGCCATTCTTTTAGCGACGAACCTTTCTAATCCTTTACCTAGATAAGGGAGTATGGATATAGGTCGCCATCCCTTAGGTAAAGTTAAGCCTCGTCCTTATTTTTGAAGCAAAATAAATGTCATATCATGTGATGTGTTTTATTGTATATATTTAACCCCATGTGATCCAACTTGGCTCGATCAACACTCTCAGTGCTGAAAAATGACGCCAAATGTTGGTAAGAATCAAGTTCGAATATGCGTAGACGGATTTATTGCGTATCGAATCGTAACAATGATCACATTAAGATACTAAAACATAATCTCTTCTCTATGATGTGACGAAAAGCACACAATAAGGAAGATAAGCAATATGATTCGAGCAGTCTTTAAATTTGTAGGGGTTTCTCATCAGACTATACTAGAATAAAACTGAAGAGGCTAGAGTCTGAACATATTGCCAGTGAGAAGTGCTTATGTGGTTCTATTATGTCACTTCATCTCCACGAACTATTAACTTTACCAGAAAATCATAGTTAATATTCTTAGCAGTAATTGAAGTTTGATATGGTCACAATGTCTATCCCTTCACCAAATATCTGTTATTCAAACATTTAGATCAAAAGTCTGAAACAAGTTACTGGCACGCAATCTAAACAACAATCTCCTTTGTGGAATTTTTGCATTTTTCGAGTTCATTCATTTTACTGGAGAATGAAATTCCATTCTGATGTAGACATCAAACTGACCATTTGCCTCAATTTCATTTCAAAGAACTAACAAGATACACTTGTGTGTAACTCAGCAACCCTTAGATCTGACTTACTTGGCCTGAGGTCCACTTCTAGCATTGAAATATTTGTACAAGATAAATCAAGAAGGATAGTTTTAAGTCATTCGTTTCTCAAGCTACGGTTTTCAGTTTCAAATAAAAGAGATTTCAGTCGAAATACTTACCTTCCACTGATTGTTTAGTTCAAATCCAGGAGGTGCGGAAGGATTATCGATTTGACCTCTCAGGAAACCCGTCAATCTCCTATCGCGCTCCATCACTAGGAGTTTATTAGCTTAGTCGGAGGTATTGAATAAAAACTTAATACTTTGCTACAAATTCATATTAACAACTATTACTATTATAAAGAATAAGATTAGGCTATACTCACTCTATCCCATTGATCAATAGAATGTCTAGCTCTTTTTCCACCATTTTGCATATGCCTTATTTTTGACATTCCTGCGCCTGTAATTCCAAACATCTAGCTAAATAAGCTTCAAATATTATAGTACCATAGACTTGCAATCGCATAGAGAGTGTGAACATACGACAAGCATAATGCCATATGGAAGAAGCGCTTCAAAGGGAACACCCATCTGGAGTTTCTCTAGATTAAGTTGCCTACCGAAATTTTTAGTAAATTCAATCTTCCAAGATATATGCTTGATTCTTACTCAATTTGAATATATATATATTGGAAGAATGAGATATTATTTCAGAGGGTCTGGAATAAAGAGCAAATGAATTGGCAATAAAGCTTAGTCATGATTTTCTGAAACCTCAGAAGGCTGTTGGTTTGCGGGCCCTTGGTTGCCTAGCATCAATTGGACGCGTATGTTGTTAACAAGTGCGCGACAACACCTAACTCCTCTAATGTAGATTTAATCATTACGCCTCCATATCTAGTCTCTATTTGAAAATCTACGTACTCTCCTCTAAAAGTGTCATGAGATTGTTAGAGAAATTGTAGCATATTCAGTGTGCTACAACAAAAGATCTGAGCGCTTGTGTTACATAGTCATTAAAAAATTGGCCTCGATTATCTAACTTATGGAATTTAGAGATAATTCTTAATGAGTGAAGGTAGCATCTATACAGATGGCGGGGCATCGGCGCGGCATCGACACATCCGAAGATGATGCTGACTATGAAGAGGATGACGAAATTCTCGTTACGAAACACGCAGCTGGTAGGCGTATTACAAAAAATCAGCCTTATCATGAGATAACCGAAAACCATGGTGAAGTTATTTTTGAACACACTGACTATGAAGTTAATTCAGTTGAAAAGCCAAACGGGCATCACTCATCCTGCCACCCAAGAACCAAAAGAAAATGCCATATAACTGAACAACTTGAGGAAAATGAATATAAAAAGAAGGGTAATGCTAGAAAATTGCATTCAAATGAAAATGATGACGGCAGTGATATCAGCATGGCAGATGATGATTCAAATAACTCAACAGATACTGATATAGAAGAGCCGTGGGTTCCAGCGCCTGAAGATGAAGACGAAATAGTCACTTCTAATTGTTGCATGTAAGATCAAATAGTTGCAGCCTGGATTAAATTCTAAAAAATCGGTAGCTACTGCCACAGAGATGAAGAGAACGATCCAAGTGAAGAGTTCGAAATGTACTTAGCCTGCGGTATATGTGGCGATAATGGTTTGTTATCTGCAACGATAAATTATATATGTGACTGACGATATGTAGCACATAGACAATGTGCTCGCAATGCTAATGCGCTTCAAACAGAAGATGGCAAGTAATGAGTTTATAAGAAAATGGGCCCAAGAATAACATGTGTTAGAAGGCGAAACATGGTATTGCAGCGAGTGCCTATCTAACAATCTTGTCCCTAAGAAAACAACTCAGCAGACAACTAGTCCCTCAAAGCGAAGGATAGCTATGAAGGATAAAAGTATAGATAGTCTTCAGCCAGCTCATGGGAGATTAAATAAGAACAATTATCACCAAGCTTCTAATCAGCCAACGTTCTTTGAAGGCTTGAAAGATAGCCCTCGTCTTCTTAGAAAAAGGAGGAATTCATGCACCAGTGCAGGCACTCAAGAAACAAATAATTCCAGGACACGTTGCGGAGGCAAGAATTTGAATTTAAGGTACAGAAATTCATCCTTTTTTGACGATGATTACTGGAAAAGCGATGAAATGGAGATTGATTCCCCCGAGTCCCCCTTAAAGTCGCCAATGGTAAACGGACAAAAGACAACACAAAATAGAAATTTAAAAACTAGATCTCATACGCTTAGATCATCTCCAGTAACTCAACAATTTGCTCGAATTATTGAACGAACATCAAATACTCTTAAGATTGCCATAAAACTAGATACTGCAGAAATAACGAGTAGGCTTTCACAACCCCCTAAATCTAAAAAAAAGAGGCGTACACCTGTTGAGTCTATTTCTACCATGGAATCTTCTAGTTTTGTACCTTCAACATTACCCCAATCTTTTTACTCCATGCATGAGAGAGAACTCGATGAATCCAAATCAAAACCTTACGGTGGTATTCTAACAGAAGAACAGGCTGACACAACATTAACTATGCCTAAACCTGAAGATCGTCAGAAATTTAACGAAGCTCGTCAAAAAGCAGAAGAAGATTGGAAGGCAAGAGTTGCAGCCGCTTCTGAAGCAGCCTCAACTGTTGGTAACAAGAAATCCCGTAAATATTCAGAACTTACTAGTGAAATTGAATATATAGAGTTTGGAAAATTCCAAATCGACGTGTGGTATGATGCGCCTTATCCAGAAGAGTACAGTCGAAATAAGGCCCTTTTTATATGCGAATATTGTTTAAAATATATGGAATCTGATATTGTGGCTTGGCGCCATACGAAAAAATGCCCCTGGAAAACACCTCCTGGAGATGAGATTTATCGCGACGGTAATGTAGCTGTGTTTGAGGTTGATGGGCGAAAGAATACTCTTTACTGTCAGAATTTATGTCTCCTTGCAAAATTATTCCTTGGCTCAAAAACACTCTACTATGATGTGGAACCTTTTTTGTTTTATGTTATGACTGAATACGATCAATACGGCTGTCACTTTGTCGGTTATTTTTCGAAGGAAAAGCGGCCAAGCAGCTTAAACAATGTGTCTTGTATTTTAGTACTTCCAATTCATCAGCAAAAGGGTTATGGACATTTACTCATAGACTTTTCGTATCTCTTAACAAGAGTTGAAAAGAAGACTGGCTCTCCTGAAAAGCCTTTATCTGATATGGGATTGGTCTCATATCGGAATTATTGGCGGTTAGTTTTGTGCAGATATCTCAAGGATTTCAAGCCCGGAGATGAAATTCCTAGTATTCGGGAAATATCGGATAGCATGGGCTTGACACCCGACGATATTATATCAGCCCTTGATGCACTTGGTACATTAATCCGTGATCCTATCACTGGCACTTATGCAATGAAAATAACGCCTGATTATTATCAAGAGGTTCTCCAACGTTATGAGTCAAGGAAATATGTTAAGTTAAACCCAAAGGCTCTGTTCTGGACACCTTTCCTACTGGGACGAGGAATTGAACCTTCCTTTGACTATATCTCTTTAAATAAGATCGTACCCGAAGATGAACACGAAAGTAAAGACTCATTAGTTGCGTCACCTACTGAAAGCAAAAAGAGACATTATGATTCATGTATGTGTTGTCATGAGGAATCAAATATTGTCACTACAAAGTCTCTCGGTAAATTGCACACTGGAGAAAGAAATCCAAGTTCAGGCTTATTGGGAGATGACCTAGAATCCATTAGGGCAAATCTCAATAATAGTAATTATAATAATCTTAACCTTAACCTTAACGCTACAACCACTTCCAACACCTCTATAACGATGACTAGTTCAACACCTAAAACTCAGTCTTATTTTGAAGCTGCAGCTTTCATACCACCGACACGCTTTGAGGTATTTCCCCCAGTACGCACGAACCATGGTGGCAGGGGAACGCCTCGGGTATCATCATCATATTCTCGCTC
Source organism: Oidium heveae (assembly GCA_003957845.1). NCBI lineage: Eukaryota > Fungi > Ascomycota > Leotiomycetes > Helotiales > Erysiphaceae > Oidium > Oidium heveae. The sequence goes on along the minus strand of QVIK01000171.1, from coordinate 38,009 downwards.
AAATACAACACGAAAAAGGGTCTCGTAACAAAAAATTTCTACTCACTTCATTTCTTGTTGATAAGGGATTCATATGGAAGTCTTAATTTTGTTGACCTTTTTTAAATAAAAATTTTTTTGGCTTATAGTTCATACTTACTTTAATAATCTAGGCCCTAGGGGCACCTTATTCATTCACAATGTTCGCAAAAATCATTTGATTTGCAAAATAAGTATGTTTGTTCCAATTTTGATAAGATATTCTCCACATTTTCTCATCCTGTAGTAGGACTTCTCTAACTTCTATACCGATCACTAAAAAAGTTTATAATATTTTAATATTTGATGTCGATTCGTCTTATCCAAATTGAGGAATGACGATCGTTAAAATAAAGCTACCAAAACAGTGGCATACGCTTACACACTAAAAGATAGATATACTAAGTTTCGTGGTTGTCATATGCACTTACGAAATAGTTCACGATAGCAAAAATCAAGTGAGGTTACCAAATCTATTTACATTCTTCATAAGGAAAGAAGATGGAAGTCAATCTGTAGATAAATATACACATGAGGTATTACATAATAAGACGATCATAGCTCAGGCCCGAGACATTACCTCTTTCCTTCAAAACTCGTTTACTGTAACTTATGCCGGCTCTTTTCGGTAAAAAAGTAAAAGTCATTATCTACTACCGAAAGCTACTCTGAAGAGCGGTCTACTGGTTTTAGTTTACGTTTTTTTCTTGTTAAGACAGGCTAGCTTGCATGGCTCAATTAAATAAAACTGTCTTAAAAACAGTTGTCCTATCAGGGCTCAAAAGAACAAGAATCAAGAAACTTATGGATTGCAATTTTAACTTACCAAAAAAAATGTTGGGCTTCATCATCCCGTAACATTTTAGCTTTTGCTAAAAACATCTTTTTTTTTCTGACATTCTAGTGGGGAGCTAGTTTTGGTAAAATCATGTACGATGTCACAATGAAAGTTAGCAAAGCTTCAAAAACTCTGTACATCAGCTTACATATGAATACAATTTGATTTTTAAATAGAAATTTTTTTTCAAGTCCATTAAAATACCGCTACGTCTCTCAATGATGAAATCTATGTTTATACCTTCTAAAACGCCAAAATTTGTAACTTTAAAGGTCAAGCTCGAAGGTTGGTATAAAAATATGCATACATTTGTGAACTGATCTTCAAGATATGATATATAAAGTACACCTCTCGCTCACGTATACATAGATTATTAACTACCTTTATGTACTTAGTAGCTCAAGCACTAGTAGTTAAACTGTGACATTTACCATACTCCTTTCAATCCAAATAGCATCAATTACGATTGAAAATCGCCTCACTATATCTTCAATGCTATTTTCTACGCACACTTCATTTTGATTTGGATTTGGTAGAGTGCTACATAATACATTAAGCCAACAAGCTCGAGAGGTTTCGTTAAAATTTGCTTTCGGTAGGGGAAGTCGACACGGGTCATTTTTATAATAGCATTTAGAAATCTATAGTGAACAAAAAAGCGCAAGCTCCAAGCTACTTTAGTAAAATTTCATATTTACAGTAATACTGGGCGCAAATGAGTCTTAATGGTCACTAGAAGTGGCAGGCAGACTTCACATTGAAGCTTTAGTGACTCATGATGTGTTGACCAATCGTGACAATAGAGTCAATTCATCCTATCTTCCACAGTCAAAATTTGTGGTTTATAATTAAGAATCAGAACTGCCCGAACTAGTACCATTTAATACCCTCTACTAGCCCACCAAAATGTTGGAAACAACACGAAAATTGAGAGATCTCGGTTACAATAACAAGTGATTTTAGCCTTTACAACTGATACCACTTACAGATAATCCGATACGATTCTACCAGGGATAATAGACGTTTTCTATAAAACATAAATTGCCCACTAAGAGAAGAATGTTGATAGAAAGAGACTCCGTATATAGTGGTGTCTTAATTAACCCAATAAGCCTCTAAGCTCTTCAAAGATACACGGCGAGTAAGGCTCAAACTATAAACTCTAATACCGAAGCCAATCTTACCTGGCACAAATTACTTCGTCGAGTACTTAATAGCGAGTTGAGTCAACTCTAAGGATCAAACTAGCGATATAATTGGTGTAAAATAATAGGTTTTAAGATCAGTTTTTACAGTAAGAATCTATGAGTATTTCCAGCTGGCCAAATAAGATATGTCCCACTATAAAAAGCTCTTCCAAATCTTACTTTAACGATAAAATTTGAATTAAAAAATATTCAATAAATATCGTAAATAACAGAGCGGTGATCGAAGACAACCTTTCTTTCTATATGAGTTGAAGACTGATCTCGAAGATAATAAATGCAATGGTCAGTCCATACAGTAGGTAGAAATCCGTTCTTAAATGACTCCTATTGAGATCAGAAACTTCTATCAAAATTTTAGAGGGAAATAGGCCTGGCACTCCATGAGATATCAAGCCAAAAACTACAGCCTATAATTAACTGCAAGATTTGAAGCAAAGCGCTGAACGATAGTGTACCCCAGATAGCTTCCCACTTTTTTCTGATATATCAAGGGGCAATAAAAACTAAAATGGTTCAAAAATCGAGATAATTGGTATTGGATCTTCTGTATTCCGTCAAAATAACGTTGATAACTTTGCACAAGCTACATATATCGCATTTATCCGTATACTGTTGTAAATTAAATATATTATTTAAGTTATCTTTCTATTCATCTTTACTAAATAGTTGATATATATAGTGACGCTAACAGGCAATGGTCTGTGCTAACTATTTACATGTGATCTACAATCACAACATATACCTACAGCAACTTACTACGTTTTACTCGCATATAGTAGCAATAGTACAATTTCTCATTTTACACTAGATCTTGATTGGAGTCGAAAAAAGAATTACTGCAACATGAGAAATCCTGCTAAATGGAAACTAACTGAGTCGCATCGAGGACATTACTAAGATTCGAGTTTTTAAATCAAAAATATTTATTTTTCTAGTTGCAAACAAAAACAAAACAAAGAAAGGAACTTCTACCATAAGCTTTATTCTCTCATTTGAGCTAATTAAAGATTGAACGTGTAATTCTTGGCGCTCTAGAATCCGAAATATTAATCATAGTCTTTAATATGGAAATGGAAAGTACGATTAGTTGAACGTTTAAGAATAATTCGGGAACTTTAATGATTCTCTTTACCAACTGTTATTCGCATAATTAATGCTTAGTCAAGCTAAACCATAAGAATGAGAAATTTTTAATGATCTAGATCATGCATCTTCTTCGACCATACGATGCAGGAGAGCCTTCTGAAATTGAATCTGACTAAAAATTCTGCTCATACTCTGACTCCAACAAACTCCGAGCAAAAGTCATGGAATATTTCATCAGTACTACCTAATTTCTAGACATACGAGAATATGTGTTACTCAAGTGACAGACGGACTTTTGAAATATCGATTCCGAAAAAAGAAATATAAGAAAAAGAAAAGTGTCATTCTCGGATTAAACTTACATACCAATTTCCCTCAGTTAATATTGATTTACTCAATATGGAATACGCAGTAATAGGATTGATTGTTCGTGTTTGAGGTGAACTGTGGGTCACATATCCTCATTCTACAAAATCTATTTGGTGATAGCATCACTGGATAAGACTTTTGCTTTCAAAGAATAGACAGGCATAACCATCCTTTTTCTATTGAATACTCTTATAGTACAACTGAACCGACTTCATGATACCAAGTACCAACTGATTTTGATCTTTTTCGAAGAAAGAATATGATACCTCATAGATGATAATTCAATCAAATTCATACCGAAGTTTTAGGATGCACAAAAATGAATTGCCAAAATTATGCTTCATCTAGTTGTGTAAAAGATAAGATTTTATGTTCATATATGTTGAGATTCCTCTGTTCGACAATCTAGCCTAAATAGTGCTACTTTCAAGCATATATTTAAACCTATCATTATATCATTATATCCCTGTGTCCCTGTGTCCCTGTGTCTCTATGTGCAACTGAAGTCTACAGCTTAAGCTTCTCACAGATCATATGACAAATAGCTATTCTTCTCGCCTTGATGACTGGTTTTGTGGATTTACTAAAAATTAGAATAATGACTCTAAGATCAACTTTTCTCTGATCTCTGCCCTATTCATGTGGAGCAAGGTTTCTTTTGTCAAATTATACCTCTGACCTTTAAATAAGTTAAAGTTCACTTCAAAACTTATGTAGGAGAGTTACACCAGAAGACAAGATATCTAATGCCCCCAATTGACCAGAATTAGTTTGATTGGATTGGGTATACTATCTAAAAATATGGAAATAGGCTTGTTCTCAAGTTTCAAAGCTAAAAGAACTAGCAGCTTTTGAAATTTTCCGATGAAAAACTATATATATATATATATATATCTGCCTTTTTGAGGTCAACTAAGAAATAGTACACCAAAGCTATCTAGGACTTAAAAGACATTATAGCTGGTATTTTGATCAAAACAAAAAAATAGTAGATTTAGTTGAATTTTCTGATTTTTGAAAGAATTCACTTCGTATAATCTTTGTTTTTTAAGAAGCTTTTACACTGATTTATATCCATCTATTTTGATTCTTAACAACTTAAAATCATTGTCCATGACGGAGTCTTTTCAATCTCAGCTTGCAGGTAAGTCAGTTTTCTTTTGCTTTAGTCTTAATGAAGAATTCCAATGTGCTCTTCATGAATTCATGAAGACTCTATATTTTTTTCTCTGGAAGAACTTCTTTACTTTAAATACGTTTACTTTTAAATAAGTATGTGTTTTAACTTACACACGGTATATAAATAATTTAGTATATATTATTTCCCCTTAAAAAAGAAAATATCTCATATAATTTTATTTCTCATACAGAATGAACTTTGTCTAACTTTTGAACGTATTTACATAGATCTTTGCACTCGCAAAGGATGGGAAACACCTTATTATTTGTGCAAATGGCACGCTAATTACACCTATATCTCTGAAGTTAGATTTTCAAAGCATAGTATCCGAGGTGAAAGTTCCGCGAATGAGGAAGCCGCTAAAGAAAGTGCCGCAAAAAAAGCTTACGAGATATATGCGGATTAATATGATATTTTTTTTATATATTTGCTCTTTGATTGCTATTTCACTGGCCAATTCGCTTCACTTGTGGTTGGGGAAAAAATTTGTGTGGGGTACGCTTCTACAGCTGAAGCTTATGTTCGATACCTAGTGATTAATATTTGATGAGAATGTAAATATTACTTTAAATATTACTTTATCGTTGTCAGCTACCAGAAATTTTGAAATTGGCTTCGAATGCTAATCCTCTACTTTATTTTAATCAGATAGTGTATACCACCAAAACATTCAGTATTAATATCTCTATTAATGGGCTTTGGTCAAAGTTTCTGATAGTATTAGTATCTCAGATCCGGTAAGCATTACGCTACAATCATTTACATCAAAGACTTTTGTTCATAAAAGTCTCGAAGCAGAAGCTTTCAGTACAATCATTTAACTCTATGATCATTTTATAGGAACACAAGGTATATTTTCTAAGGAGTGAAGTTTTTCTATGTACAGTATTTTCAATAAAACTTTCTGTCCGTAATTTAAATATAAATTATTATTTTTTATAATAAGTGTCTTATTACATCAGATCCGTGACAACTTCATATAGTTGACGAAGCCACTCGCTTTGAAGCTGCACGTTAGAAAAAAAGATATGAAATGTACAACACACTTTGGAAACTTGACGTACCTGATGTATAAATTTATACATCGGTCGCTCTAGTTTTAGGATCTAATTTCGCAACATCTGGATAACAGCCAATATACGAATGACTTCAATGTCAATCTCCACATAGAGAAGTATCCGTCGAAGCGCACCTGTTATAATGAGGCTATGAGCAGGAATAGAAAGACTTGTATGCTTAAACTTACAGAGATGTGAAGATTGAATGCAGAAGTTATAGACTTTGACTAAAAAGATCGTGAGTATGGTTCGAATTACAGTATCTAAACGCTAGAGGCGAATAGCTAACTTAATTACAGTGGAATCCCCAGTTTCCTCCTCTGTATTGCCTTACTAGAATATTCTACAACGACTTCATAGAAACAGTAACCCGTTACCATGTCCATTCCAATGTCTTGCCGTAAACAGCCTATCCTGTAGATCGTAATGATCACTATAACGATCAGTGCTACAAACCAGGGGTATTTACTGTGGCCTAATTTATCAGGCACAACAACATCAATTTATTAGCATCGTCTGTAACGGTCGGCAAAGTATGCTCAATGTGTTATGGTTATGAGTTAAGAAATACTGCACTGGTTCTAACTTATGAGTATGATGGTTAATTTTCTCTTGTTTCAATGTATCTGTATTTTTATATATATTAAAGTAAAGTTAACCTCGATCCACACGGTGAGTGTCTACACATATATATACATATCATTCTTCCTGATAGACTTACACTATTATTACATGATCTGATATCAGATAAACTATAACCTTTATTATCACATTGGGATGAAAGTAGGAGCATAACTACACATTTGAGACGTATATAACATAACACGGGATACCTGAAGACGGGATATCCGAACCATTTATTGTACCGGCAAGATACATGAAATATGCTAGCTAATCAAAGCAGATCTTGCTCTACATAACACATTGGCTCATGTGGCGTACGCTTTATAGCGCATGCCGCAACACTACTTGAGAAGATTCCAAGAACTTTTACTATGGAATTTGGAGGAATTTCCTTTAAACCCAGGAGCTCGTAAAGTGGCTGTCGAAGGTACGATTAAATTATATGTTGATATTCAGCCCTAAAGCTCGACAGATGTTGGAACTTAGCGTTATTCTAAGCTAGTAAATACTGAAGGAAGACTCGACCTTTAATTTTTACATTATATAGTGAAATCATCAGTTTAGAAATATAGATATTTTTCTAATAATCAAGTAATCTTTCTAATTTAACTTTGATAATATAGCTTAATAGAAATCAATAATTAGAGGCATTAAAGGAGAAAGCTAACAACATTATTCTTCGAAAGTCATGGTTGGAGAGATCTTTGTCTTACAAGGACTAACGTATTCAGATTAGCGTATTTCGGACCACCGAATCACAGTCGGCGTAGTAATGTAATATCTTTAGGGAATCGTTAAAAATCCCTCAGTTTCTGGTAAAAATCCTCCACCTAGGGCTGGAGTGGGTCTACATTGCTAATGCGAGGCTCTCATTGGCTCCAGACTTTAGCTCGGAAACCTCAATTAACCCTAACTCAACCGGAATTAATTAGTCGCCCATTGACTTTACACTCATAGTTTATAAGACTCTATTCAAAATTAACGTTCTTGTTATAATAATTATACGATTCTATCAACAACACATGAAATAATATAGACGATGATTTCCTTGTATTATTTGTGGAGTTCCAATACTAGTAACTATCCCTGTGTTTGATTATATAATAGACTAGCGCTTGCTGGTATAAACAACAACACTAGATTGTAAAATAGAAGAGCAGGAGCAGATTAGAAAAAAACGAAACACCCCATAGTTGAACTATTATATTGCCCTTGAGACACTAAAAGTTCTGCATGAACGCGCGTTATGACCTCCACCATGGCATAGCCTACATTTTCTTTATTGCTGTTCCACTGTTGTTTGAGCTAACCAGTTGATACTCCAATCTATTTTTTACAGTCAGTGCACTATTCACTCGAGACGTTGTCGTACTGCCAAAATGGAGAATGCAGTTCATCCATGCACCATCAAATTTATCCTCATGGACAAGCCAAATTGATTCAAGATAGCGCATCACATGCCCTGGGATTGATACCAGCATCTCTACAAGATTTGTTGTATAGCTCACATTGGTGGGCGAGCTTGCCAGCACATTCCATGAATTGAAGAACTCCTCAAATAATTCTTGTGAGCTAAAAGATGACCTATGCTTTGCCAAGATGTTCTTACTAATATGCCACTGGCAGAGCGATGTGCCTGCCATTGGGTTTATTTCAGATATCGCAGTCATGAATTCAAGCTCCTGGTCGATAACAAATGTGATTTTTTGTTCATGACAGTTGATGCTAAAGTCCTGAAATATCTCGCCGAATTTGCCCATCAGCTAACGATAGTCTGCAATTGTCTCGTTGCGCATAAAGCAGTAACAAGAGGTAAAAGTTGAAATTGTTGCTATTATTCCAGTCACTCGAAGTAAAGGAAGCCCATAGCGATTTGTTTGGTAGGTTGCATCAATGAGCCAAATTTTGCTGCAACTGCACTGTTGGCAAATTTGCCTCGCAGAGGGAGACGCAATGAAAAGGTGAGACAGCTGCTGCGTCTCAGGATGCTGTCACACGTAATATATCGCTCCTAAGGTATTTGCTGAGCCGTCTAATAGAGTTTGTAAGGGGGTGCACCATGCCAGTAAGACAACTCTTTGAACGCGGCGCTAGCTGCTTATATCCTGCGGAATGGGAAACATACTATCGTTTTTCTGCTGTAGTGTGGCCAATATACAGCTAGATAGAACTCCTACTTGACTAAGAGAAAGCACAGTTGCTTGTTCTCTACTTGCTAAGGTTTTGCCTTTAGGGTGTGCTGATAGGTGCGCAAAAACTTCATAGTTTTGGTCTGGGATGTCAACCACAACTGTCCAGGCTGTTGCCTATTTAAAGTGAATTGATACGCGGAAACAACAATCGGTCTTCCGACTAGAACTATTGCGAGTTGTTGAATTGCTAAGAGGAATCCTGCCTGCAAACATTGCAGAGTCTGACCTTTGATTGTGCAGTCTTTTCGGTTTCCATCTTTCATAGTACGCAGAACACGAACAGCATAACCTTGCGCACGTGCATTGATTTCGATGGCAGTCTTGGCCTCTTCCAAAGTGCTATAGGAAAGCTGTTGAGGGGGTGCGAGAGACATGCTGAGTGAGGATCAGTGTTGAATAGAATGAGTGTAAAGTCAAAGGACGGTGTAGCGGAAATAATCCTTTGCGAGCTGTAGAAAACTCGTCAGGACTAGAGGGCATTGACTAGAATGGACTAACAACAAGCGAGACTTGCCACCTTAGTAAAGCGCAAAGGTACGTATCAAGGGAGCCAAGACTCACACCCAACGCACTATTAGACGAACTAAATATCGATACGGTATGTAAAATCACCTCATCAATCAATGGGCCAAAATATATCGTCATCGTTACCGATCCAAAAATCGTATGCGTTGGGCAATAATGTCTTCAACAAAGCATCAAATCGCCCCGCTGCTAGTCCGATGGATCGAAATCATGCAGAACCAACTTGACAAAAAAATCCGTGCAATTTTCAAAGATGGAGGTACGGAGTTCCTATGTATTAAACCCCATTGTGAAAAACATGGAATCCGTACCGATGTCTCGGCTCTAAACACTCCAGAACAGAATGGAATTTCTGAATCTTCAAACAAAGATATTGTTCAAAAGGCTTGCTCAATGCCAATCGATCCTGGAATGCCCGCATTTTACTGGCCATGGGCAGTTGAGCAGGCGTACTTCATAAATAATAGGCTTTATTGCCTACGAACAAATAAAACACCAATCATGGATTTCATGAAAGGCTGAATCAGCCATATCCAGGTTAAATTGACTTCTCGCTGTTATGAGTGGCAATAGAAGTTTGAGCACAACAAGCAAGAATTTGGAATATAATGGTTTAGTAAAGCTGACGATCTAAGGTACTAAGTACAGAGTATTTATCTACTCTCTTTGGTTGTCAACCATGGGGTATCATAATCCAGAACTCCTTAAAGACTCCAACATAACAAACATATAGTATATCAACTTAGAAATCACTTTCTATAAAGTTCTTTGTGATATTCGGAATGTAAGGGGTAATGTGTCTATTGCCGTCTATCCGTCTACCCGCATATAGTGAGTATCTGACCTCTTAACACTCGCACCTCCCTCGTTTCGGCTGCAGAGCCTATAAGCTAACTTCTCACAGGCCAGGAAAGTACAATGCTTGAGCTCAAAATGGGTGGTTCCTCGGTTACTAAAAAAGCATCAGCTAAAATTTTATTATTTTTTACCCTTACTGGACACCTCCACGTTGATGAAAGAGGGTTGAAAATTTCACCTCTCATGCTACCTTCAATGAAGACATGATTTTCGGTGATGTATCAACGTCAACTGATAAGCAAACTATCATCAGCTACTGGGCTTACAATCATCTCCTCTTGTCAGACCAACCAAACTTTGAGATATCAAGCTAGATGCATTCATCGTCTGAAAGAGAACATACATCATCTATTCTAGATTGGCATCAATTGGCATCAGAAAATACAACTTCAACGAAGTTCCACTCTATAGCAAACACACAACCGCAGCCACCACAACCATGACCATACCTTATACGGCCCTCGTCACCATTATCACCAACAGGGGAGCCAACGCCACTCTCTCCACCATTACAACTAGCAGCCATTAACATATCAACCCCTCAACCATCTCAAAACGAACCAAATCAAACAGCTGATTTTGCACCTACAATCACATCCAATTATCTTACTTTCATAATGAGTTGAAAAATTGACACACTCACTTTCTAATGATGACCTTTCCGACGATGAGTCGATCTATACCGAATCTGAAGTCTCAAAATACCCTAATCCAACTGAGAATCAAGCTAAAGGTTCCAATCCATCTTAGCAAAGCATCGATTTCACTGAGCAACAGATTCAAGTATATGACACGTTCATGACCGGCTGAGATCCGCTACCTCAACTAGCCGGACAAAAACGAACACGTTCACCGGACATCCAAATCATGTGAGCAGAAAGCGGAAGATAGGTTATTCGACATGACTTCAATAACCTTAATAAGGGCAAAACAGCAAAATTTTCGACTGATGCACAATATGGTCATGACATGCCCTAAGTGGGCGAAAGGACGAGGGGAAATCCTACGAAAGGCGAAAGACAGGTCCTATCAGTCCATGATTCAAATCCCGGAGGATGTGGCTAGAATTACAAAGTGGATTTTAGACGAAGGATACTTAGAACAGTTTCGACTTGCCAGTCAAGTCGAGGCGGTGAATCGGGAAATGATGCACAGAGCAGTAAAGAGGTAGGACGGAACTCTCACTGGACGTATAGCGTAACGCACTTTCTGAATGTAAACTACAAACTAGAAAGATATTAGATGGCAGTTTTGGGGGATTTTTACCAAAGGGTTTCTCCACGTGTAAATTTAAACAACTAGAAAGACATCTACATGGTCCCTGGGCTCCCTGATCGAGTTAATTGATATCAAACCAAATCAAATAATAATAAGAAAAGGATTCGCACCTCTAAAAGATCTAAGTCTACCTACAAACACAGAGTAGTAAGAAATAATAATAATAATAGGAAACTCGACCCCATAGTGTCGAGTAATATGCATATGGAAATAAATCAGAATACTGATCCGTTTGAAAATCCAATAGTTGAAACCAATGTCGGTGCAACAAGAGGCGGTAGAGGTGAAAGTAGTGCCCCCACGAAAGACATGACCACAAACGCGAGAATTGCCCAGGTTAAGTTCAAACAGACCCCCTAAAGGACCAGATCTCCCTTGTAGAAATCCAGTTAAAGATTCACGAAGTTGGCATACTGGAAATACGCCAGGAAATCGTGGTGGTGGCGGAAAAGCTCCGCTAGATGTTGGAGCTGCGGTGAATAGATACAAGCAGGCTAAAAAAGAAGATAATCTTGCTCTAAGAACGTCTAAAAAAATGTTATTGAAAGCTTCCCGCAAGTGAAAATTTCCCACCCCCCAACTCCATGACCGGCCGAGGGGAAGAAAACCCGTCGATGGCTAAAATACTGCAAGAAATACAATCAATCAAAGCCATTATTACCCAAAGCTAATGCCCAACTACTACGAAGGGCCAACCTTTGGCAAGCATAGCCAGCAAACCAGAAGTACCAGGATCGAAAATTAGGATCCAAGACGGAGAAGAAAAGAGAAAGATACCCAAACTCTCCAGTGAAGAATTAGTGAAAAAAATTGGAATGAAGGAGATTGTAGGAGTCCGTCAGACGGTTAACGCCAGGTAAAAGTGTACTACGCCGAGGCAGTCACTAAACAAATAATGGAGAGACAAAAAGATTAGACACAAAAGTTGGCGACAACAGCACAGGTAACTAGCGACAATTATCAAGTACTAATTCATGGTATGCCATTCTCCTTCGAGCCAGAGAAATCTAACTACCTCAAAGATCTTCAAGATACGAACGATGCACATACGACAGGGATTAAGAGCCAAAGAGCAGTATGGCTCAAGAAAAATAAAGATTCTGAAAAAAGAGCAAGTTCTTTGATATTTTGATTCAAAAACTCAGAGCATGCTGACAAAGCGATCACAAAAGGAATCATATGGAAGTACGTATTGAAATCGACAGAAATTATTCGATCGGGATTCTGGACGACACAATGCTTCGGCTGCCAAAGGTTCGGCCATATCGTCAAAATGTGCACACTTGGACAGAAGTATGGACAATGTGCTGGAGACCATAACACCAAAGACTGCAAGAGAAATAAGAAGCTTGATGCTCAAATCATGGAAGAAAACACACTGCATGGGATAGTAGACGCTCAACCAAACTGGCTGCGAGAGCGAAAGCTGTTCAAAGCCGAGTCCAGGACGCTGGTAGGTACTTGAGCGAAAGAGAAAATGCTAACCATAATGACTCGGAATGGCAAATCGTTGGTAGTAAGAAGAGAAGAACTGAACCAACATCACACAGCCCAATCAAATTCACTGGAACCATAGCTCCCTCTGGAGCCTCCGGACGACCCCGCAAGAACCCAATCTCGACAACGTCCGCCACCGTGAAAATTCTTACCCGGTAAATGTGATTAGCCGACATATAGATGCACTCCAAGCTGAGGTACAAAGTTCCCAATGGAATATCATTGAGACCGTCCAAAGCTCAGCGCCGCAGTGTGAAATGTCTTCATGAAGGGCACCCTAACGCTGTATATAATGTAGTAGAAAATCAATCGAAGTAAAGATCGTGTCCAGCAACACTTCCTCCAACTATTAAATCCATTGAAGCACCACGTCATAGCCTTACGGGAACCTTGGCACAACCCGACCGACAACACCACTATTAAGCATCCCGCCTACTTTTGGATCTTTCCGGGTGGCCACAAGAGCAGGACATGCATCTACATCAGCAAACACCTCGCATCAACTAACTGGAGAAAAGAAAATGTGCCAGAAGAATCGAACGGAGATATTACCTCAATCAGCTTAGAAACCGAAACCGAAATCGGAATAGTGTGGGTGCATAACATCTAAAATCCTCCACCTCTATTCCACAGCAGTCGTGACTTGAATACCCTGAAATAGTTTCCAGAAATTCTCGAGAAGAAGGCTACCACATTTTAGTTGTAGACTTCAATATTCACCACGTCAGCTGGGGAGGCCAGGCGGTAACAGTTCAACACAAAATCGCCGACAACTTCAATGACACCATGAATAAACAAGAGATGGAGCTCATCTTACCCAAGAGTACAATCACGTAGATGAGCAGAGGAAGCCAAAGCCCACTGGACCTAGTATCTGTAACGAAAGAATTGGAGGAATCGGTCCTAAAATTCCAACCAGCGAACGAATTGCGAGCATCTTCAGACCACGTTCCGATTTGTACAAAGCTTCAGTAGAAGAAGTGAAGAGATAAACGCGACTATAGTGGAAGAATGTAGACTGGGAGAAAAATAGCGCGAGACTAGCAAGTTGCGGGAATTAAAACTGGGTCAGAACCAACCAAGCAGCCAACAAACCATCGACGAACAGGCGACAGTTAAATGACTAGGACAAATGAGACCATATAGAACATAGATGTAGTCGGTTAGAGCTAAACTTAGGCCAAGACCTTGAGGTTTACAGGAATAGCCTATTAAGACATAGATAGTTTTGGAGTGAAGCTACACGGGTCAGAAACTCGTATATGAACAAACACCAAGGGATATATCCTGTATCAACTGACAATCATACATTTGTAGGAGGTAGAATAGAAATAGATTGAAGGTATATAGAGAGGAAGAAGGAGTAGAAAAATAGAAAAGGAGAAAAGAGGTCTAGAGAGACACTTATACAAATATATTTATATGAGATCAGTAAGATCATTAACTTCCTTGAGAAGCTAGAAGACCATACATTTCTATTATCAATTTGACATCTATAATTTATCTGCGACAACAATCACCCACGCCATTTAGGAAACAATGGAAGAAACAATGGAAGAAACAATACCAAAATGCAGACCGTACCCAATCGCCAAACTGTACTGGACCAAGGAGTGTTCGGAAGCTGTGAAAGAGACACGGAGAGCAAGGCGCCACTGGATAATGCATCGGCCTAAGAGAGTTGGATTGAATACCAAAAAGCTTCGAACAGGAATAAAAGCCAAATCAAGAAAGCCAAGAACATCGGATGAAAAGCAGTGTTCTCTGAGACAACAAGCCACCCGTCGAAACTGTGGAAACTAACCAAGCGGGCCAAGAAAACCCCCGAAGCACTAAATAGGCTCCCTCAAATCCCGGACATCAAAGACAGCGAAGACATTATGCACACCAAAGATACGGACAAAGTAAAGGTAATGGCACAAAATTTCTTCCCCGCACCCGTTCAAGCCGATATCAAAGATATCAACGGCACACACTATCCGCTAGAAATAGAGACCATATCCATCACGGTCACCAAGAACGAAGTCGAAGAAACATTGGGAAAACTAGCGAACGAAAAAGCCCCCGGCCCCAATAGGATTCCAAACTGGATCTTAAAAAACTACAGGAAAACACTCACCAAGGTCTTCACAGATCTCTTCAGCAGCTGTTTCTCGAACGGATATCATCCAGCAAGCTTCCAGGAGTCTTTGACTATTGTTCTTCAAAAACCATAAAAGCCGTCCTACGACACCTCAAAGTCCTATCGACCCATCGCTCTCTTAAACATCGTCGGAAAACTACTCGAAAAGCTAGTGGCCAACCGGATCTCATAGGTAACCGAACAACATAACCTCCTCCCGGAAGAGCAGATGGGAGCGCGCCCCAATTGGTCTACCGTCTCAGCAGTAGGGCTACTGACAGAGTAAATCCACACCATTTGGGGGAAAGACAAGGAACGCGTGGCATCCATTCTAAGCCTGGATATCTCCGGCGCATTTGATAACGTGTCCCACGAAAGACTCATTCATAACATGAGGATCAAAGGCATATCTCAATGGATTATTAACTTTACATCATCATTTTTGGAAATAAGGATGATATCCGTCGTGCTTGGCTCGTCCAAGTAGATAAAATCACCACCACCACAGTGTCAAGGACTAATAATTATTAATGACGTCATAGCTAGCCACTTTGGACGAAAATAGCACTAAGGCTAAAAGTATTCTATTTTTGCATATGTTACTTGTGCATATACTATTTTATACATTCTATTTTTGTTTACTATTTTTCTATGATGTCGTTGTACTATTTCTACATCCCATAATGAGAGAATGTATTTTCACTGCAAGCTGTTATGATATCATTGAGGAACAGGAAAACGTAGTAGCAGGGCATTGGAGTGTATATAATGAGGTGTAGTTTTCCTTCTTTCTAACTTCACGCAACGTCTTCTGAATGCAAAATATACTTACTTTATCTCTTCCTCGTGAAGACCTTTTACATTGTCCATATTGTTGTACCTGCTGTTGTATCTAAGCTATCCCTCTTACTTACCTCTCCTAGAGGCCATTGTACAGTTTCTATTACTTATCCCTTTCATCCATCGATAAACTCGTACCCTGTGGAATCTCTTAAGCACCAACTTCGTGAGACATAGGTATACCCCAAGGCTCCCCTCTCTCACCTGTTTTCTTTCTATTTTTCATGAGCACACTGCTCCCGATGTTTCGAACGGAATCGTCGTCAGCGGTGGGCTTCGTGGGCGATACTAACATCCTAACATGGTCCAACTCAACTGAAAAAAAATTGCCGCAACCTAGAACAGCTACACTAGGAATGTGCTGTATAGGCTAAGAGTCATGGGGTCAAATTTGCGCCGGAAAAATATCAGATGATGCACTTCTCTCGAGCTAGGAAAAGGCACAACCTCACCGCACCCATGGTGACCCAAACACACATACTGAAATCGCAGGACTCTCTCCGCATCCTCGGCATCCAATTCGACCCGAAGCTCAACTGGGATTTCCACATCAAAAGCATCAATGTAAAAACCGTAAAACACCTACAGGTTATGAGACGACTCACTCAGATGACGTGGGGAGCAAAATTTATGAAGTCACGGCTGTTGTACAACGCGCTTGTGCGACTGGCACTCAAGTACGGGTCCGCGATCTGGGGCTAGACCGGACCAAAGGGCAACATCCTGGAAAGGATAGTGAAAACACTCCAAACCTCCACAGAAAATTTCTGGAGTTGATCACAGGTGCATATAACTTGACCAGCAGCAGAGTGCTCGAACACGAGAACTGGACTCTCCCTATTGAAATCCACTTGAAGCAAAGGAGGATCCATCACGTCGGATCCTGGAAGAAACGATCGGCCCAGCAGACGTTACAACATGCGTCAGAGAATATCAAGCAGTCCGCGTGCGGAAGAAATACGGTTCGCGCTAAGAATAAAAGAGACAACCTGGCAGAGTGGAGGAGAATCAGTGAAAACGAAGATGACACACGTAAACAGAAAGATATGTTAATAGCAGCTTTCCAGCTGTGCGAAAACTCCTGGAACAACCACGCGCTAGAAGCGGACTTGAGTCATCGAGCACCAACGGATCCGGAAACATGGCGTGCGGCAAATATCATCAAAGTCATCAAAACTGGAAGAGTCCGAATCAGTCAAACAGGGACCCCATCCGCCATTCACCAGAACCTGAAAAGGGCCCAAAGCAGTATCGCCATCCAGATTCGTAGCGAGCACGTCGGGCTCAACGCGTATCTGTACCGAAGAAAAGTCCCCAGAGTCGACGAACCGAGATGCCAATGTGGGTATTGTTATATTCTATTATATTGATTCTATTATCTATCTACTATTTCCAAAGCAGCTGGGATATACTGTGATGAGTTTGTGCCACGCTAATACGTCAATACTATGTGATAGACTACTAGCTTACCAATCCGTAGTGTAATCTATCACAACACTCCCCTTATCCGTGCTGCTCGATCAAAAGTTACTTAAAATACCTATTGCCTCTCTCTTATATATAAAATCTACTTCAACTAAGGGTTTTGTTAGCTCATCCGCGAGCATATATTCACCAGTAATCCATCTACTCTCAAGTGTACCTTTCTTTATTTCATCGAGAATTTGGTGGAAGGCAACATCAATATGTTTGATCTTTGACGTGTTAAATACGCCTCCTTGTATTTGAACGCATGCTTTTTTATCCCCCAAGATAAGTGGTATAGTTTTCTCAGTTCTTCCCATAATTTGGGATACGAGATCTCCACCCTAGATTGCAAACTTTGCACCCTCACTTGCGGCCACATATTCAGCATTTGTAGTAGAAGTTACAACACTTGTCTGTTTCTTGCTCATGGCAGCGACAACTCCTCCATTGAGCACCATGGTCACACCTGTGATTGATTTTCGATCACCAGGATCACCAGCATAAAAGGTATCTGCGAAAGTAGTAATATCCATGGCTCTAGAGCTCCCACAATGTATTTCAACTTTGTGATCAACTTTATAATAGGGGATCTCTCTGATCTCCTCTCCATATCTAATACCGTAATCTAATGTTCCTTCAACATAACTTAGGATTCTCAAAAGTACTAGCAAGTGGTTATGACATTTTTGTGTGAATACTATGCTATCTTATGAGTCGCAAAGATAACTTCTGGTCTTGTGTTACACAGATACATTAGCTTTCCGAGTAACTTCCAGTAGCTCGTCAGCTCTTCATCTGTACAAACTCTTCTTGGTGTACGATCTAGCTCCCCAACAGCATCATTAGCCATTGGAGTCGAGTATATTTTCGAGCCTGATATGGCGAATTCTCTAACGATACTTTGTGCGTATTGGGATTGATCTACAGTAAGTTTATCCGCTTTTCGCAAGATTCATATGCCAAGAATATTCTTTGCTTTTCCAAGATCTTTTATCTTGAATCTTTCCTTTGGCCTATCTTTGAGATTCTCAATCTCTGGTTTGCACGGCCCGGTATTTAATAGGTCATCAACGTGAATTCCAATAATTACATTTGTCTCTTTATTTATATGAATTTTTTGATCTGTAGGGATACAGACAAACCCAAGTGAAATCAAAAAGTCAGACAGCAGTAGGTACCAAATGTGTTGGATAAACCAGGTTAAATCACGTATCTACTCGAGTAGTAAATGTATGATTTTAGTAAACCAAATGTATTCAATTGTTATGTTCTCTATCTCCCTCTAACTATCTAATGAAGTTGCCAAGCTTTATATATAGTGACTAGGAGAAATAAAAAAGCACGTGATATTATGGTCATGTGACATTGATTGTAAAATGAATATGATATTCATACAAAATGTGAAGGGACGAGGCAACGGTTCAGAACGCGTAAAACGATGTCGTATTTACTGTCTATCTTTCTATAAAGAACAAGTACATAATAAGGAAATAGGACCTTTTTATAGCCCTCTAATGAAAACATAATATTTAACCCCTTTTTCCTTCGGCTCAATGTATCCCTGTCGTGAACTACCCAGCTGGTCCTTGACCCAGCAACCCCACACTGGGTATAGCCCATGTTATGAATAGTAATAGGAATTATGCACAACAAGCAAGAATTTGGAAAATAAAGATTTAATAAAGCTAATGATCTAAGCTACAAGACAAAGAGTATTTATGTGTATTCCATGGTGTTTAACTTCCTGGTATCAAAGTCCATTTGCTGTATTAATAACTCTTGTATGATCCACTTAACAATCCTCAACGGATAACCCGATATAAGCATAATTGTGTGCCGGCTGCGGCATCTCCGACGGATAACCCGATATGACTACATATATCTAAACCACGGGTTGTCACATACTCCAATGTATATCTGAGATCTGACAGCCCATATTACCAAACACGGGCCGCTTACTTTAATCCATACAAGCTTTTAATAACCTGCACATATTGCCCAAAGCGTTTTATTATTTGTTCGGGCATTTTAAGGTAACACCTATCAAATTATATATACGATTCAAGTAGGTTTCCATTGGTTGGATGATCGCTTACAAATTAGTTCAGGTTCAGAATTTAAGCGAAAAAGATCGGCAAGTGGCTGATCAGACTCGTGGTAACTGGAATTCTAGACTCACGTCATCATGTATAAAGTGAAATACCTTCAGTGATATTCCTTCCCGCCAGCTTATATTCTGAAAGGATGTAATGAATGAACTTGAGAATCTTCAATAAATACGTGTTAACCTTACCTGGATATTGATGTTCTGGCAAAGGCAAAGCAAGCGTCTCTCCACTGGCCACTTACTCTTTTAATAACTGTCGCACCATTAAGTTTTGCTATTGATAGACCTAAAGTAGCTCCAACGTCACAGTGCCAGAATTCAGCCAACCCTTACATCTCGCGTGTTAAACAGTTCTTTCACGACTCCTAAAAGAAGAACTTCTTGCACAATAGATTCTATCCAGAGAGAACAGCTGTATACCAATCGTACCATTATTCTGGGATCGAGAGTCATTAAGCTTTCTTCGTCGAAATTATAGAGCAGCTGTATGAGGCAAAAGATAGTCATCTACAATAACTGAAAATTCAAACAAAGTTACGATCAAATTACAAGTGA
Source organism: Oidium heveae (assembly GCA_003957845.1). Taxonomy (NCBI): domain Eukaryota; kingdom Fungi; phylum Ascomycota; class Leotiomycetes; order Helotiales; family Erysiphaceae; genus Oidium; species Oidium heveae. The sequence goes on along the minus strand of QVIK01000171.1, from coordinate 18,187 downwards.
AACATCTGCGAAAATCCAATATTCATTCGAGCCTAGTTTTAACATAAAAAAGCAAAATTTTGAGAACATAGGGTCTTAGACGAGAAGACTTTATATTATTGAAAGGGGCTTTCAGTTCCGGGTACCTATTATAATGAAGACGACTAAATTTTCCGAGAAATAAGGCTGGCTTTGGGACAGACAGTTAGGCCGTTACAAGTAAGTCACAGTAGCTGAGGTGATCTATACATGCGGTCTTGTCACGTCACTGCTCATCACTTTTTATGTTACAGCACATTAAATAGCGTCACATTAGTACCACTGGGTGTCAATGCCACACAAATCTCCTCAAACTCATTCAATAGAGATGATTGAGAAAATAATGGGATCACTATGCTTAGCTGAGTTTTTTTAAGATCATATAATGACTCGTATATTAAGTACGTCAGAAGCGCAACTTGGGACTTGGAAGCTCACCACCCAAGTGTTAGTTGCCCAAGTCACATGATCCGCAGGAATCCATATGTTCTGAAAACCAACACATCAGGCTATCAGTTTTTATTGGCTCAAAAACAATAAATCAAAATATTTAGGCATTTCTATAATCATATTTCTGTTTGGTGATGACGATGTAAAGCATTTAGCATAAAATTGGGATTCTGTGAGGAAAACTTATTGACTTGGTTGGACTATTTCAACAACTCCTATGATCCAATACATTAACATATATAAACCAAGCCTAGTTGATTGGACAAGCTAAACAGGTTATCATAGGCATAATTATACGCGAGCCCAATTATAGGCGACTTGTTAATCTCTTCAAATCAAAGGTTTCAACTCTGAGTTTCAAATAACATATAACAGAAGCAGGGTAGATAAAGATATGTCCTGCTGCTTGCTAACTACTTGCAGTTGTGGCTGAAAAAACCATCCCAGAGCCACCAAATGACTAGATCAAAAATTGTCCTTCCAGATGAAAGAATATTTATAAATCTAAGGCTGTCCGATCTAATATTTTCCAAATAATTCCATTAAAGAAATACGAGTACCACCAAATCGATTGACTCATCAATATTTATAAAATTTTCTTTTCTTTAACTTCCCAAGTACCCATAATTCAAAATCTCTTTATCTTTACTTCAAGACATTCAAACCTCTAGAGCTAAGACGCGTCTATCTCATCAAGGAGAAAAGTCATTAAAAAAGTACAGGAGTTCGTGATAGCTTTCTCACAAATGGCAGGACCGAAGGAACTTAGACTATTGGGTACGTTAATACTATTAAAGTTTTGGCACAAAAAAAACTTTGCATCCGAAGAAAAATAAAACAGTCTTGAATTAAAGCCTGATAAAGGTATAAAAAATAAAAAATTTGATTTAACTACTTTATATATAGATCTTTGTTTTGAGAAGATGTGGCCAATGCCTGTCTTTGATCTTGTAGGAATGACACCAAACTTCTTCTATCACTATAATGTTTTAGTTAATGGCCAAGTGATTTCAGGCGATCTATGCTACAGCGATTACGATGGTAGAGAAACAGCTGCTGCAAATGCTCTCTTTTCCCTTATATTTTCCTGAATAGACAATTTTGGGATTAAAGGTATCCGAGGGGAAGATTTACCATGAACTAAGAACTGGGTATAACGATATATCTTCATAGCCCCTGGAACTCTTTTCTAACTATACATTGCTATGTAATCTACATCACTGTTTAGGCTCAACGTTATGCTACAGAAATTTCTACTATGCTTTAAACAATGGTGCATGTATGAATGTAGTGAAAACAAAAAGGGGTGGTTCCCTCTTATGAAATTTATTAAAAAGGTCTTCTTTCATGTAATAAAATCTAATTGATTATTTAGTATAACGTCTTTACAACGTTGCCACATACAAGCTGCCAACCATAGGTAAGTTTACAGGTATATGAAACTTGTGAAATAAATGTTAAGATACTCTCCCTCTTTTCCTCACTTTTCGTCACCACTTACGTGATCTGCACTTAAATTATTTTCCCCTTCCATATAAGCATATCATTTTTCCTCGCGATAACTTGTAGAAAACAAAACAAAAAAATCACTTCGCTGAAAGTCGCTCCTCATCGTCTACAACCACTATTAAACTTGGAAAATTTAGCTTATTATGCCCTTGACCATTTCATTCACGTTATGAACCTAAGATCAAATAGTCTTTTGGTTGGCTTAAAAGTATCTCCTACATTTCTTGGCACATGCTCCAACTCGAAAATTATCCTCTGAGTTGAAGATTCCACGGCTAAGCGTTTTCTACTTGCTGCCCCTATTACATTGCTCTCATACTAAGCACTTGGAGACCGATCTTACGGTCTGATGGTCAAAGGATTTTGGGGTGCCAGTGAAAATAGCTGCATAGCCTCCGATGATGCCGATGATACCGATATCACAGATCCGTATCTACTGTCAGCGGACTGCGAATCGGAGGTTTGTATACTAGCAAGTAATATTCCCAATAAGCTGTGGTATAATTATTAAAATTGATTTTTCCCCTCCCATGATAGTAGTAGAGCTGCACTACAGCGAAAGAGGAATAGATACTGAGATGCTATTGAGGAAATTAAAAAAAAAAAAAAAAAAGTGAAAAACGTCTAAATTTATATTCATGTTCAGGTAAGATATTATTTTCTGTTGGTAGCGTATTCTCGAGGCACGCTAAAAGGTACCAGTAGACGCTTTTTGCTGGTTTTTTATTTTCCCTCTTTCATAGCTTCTACGAGATCACCTATCCTACGAAAGGCTTTACTTTGAGATTTTGAAGATTCCTTTTACGAAATTGCGTCTACTGATTCGTCCCACCACAATCGAAAAAACCATGCCGCACACATGTTCTTCCCAAAAAAATTTCTGCAACAATATACAACAAATTCTATGAATAATTTTCGCCATAAGTCTCCTATTCAGAGCTAATACTATTTAACGGGATTTAGTAGGTTAATCTTGCTTAAATGATTTCAAACATTCCGTACTAAAGGGGTTTACTTGTTTCTGAATCCTGGAAATCTATAGAGTTTTTGGTTGCTTTAACGATACTCTTATATGGTTTGACAAGGCTGTAAATGATTTTCTGAGGAAAAAAACACTATTAAGATTGGTTTAAACTCATATAATTACTGAAATACCAAAGTTGTTTCCGATAGAACATATGTGCTGCAGGTAGTGAAGTCGTAATTCACTTCAAACAAGAATTGTAACACAATTAAGGGTAGGTTAAATGTCTTACGGAAATAAATGCTAGATTTAAAATCATTAAACTTGATTAAATTCGAACGAATCGGACTCGTTCAACTTTAACAATGATTTGGTTATCATATCTTTGAACTTGTAGCATTATTTCCAGTATATCAGCGTGAAAGATAAGAGAGTCGGAATACTAAAGTACGGACACCCTTTTTAAAATAAAAATTTATGTGTTTTAGTAGAGTTATATCTTCTTTTGTAAATGACGATAAAATTAGTGAAAGGGAGAACGTTGGATGCTTGGAAACAGACGCCTATTTAATACAATTGCATAAGGAAACAGTACCACATGGACATGTATGAATAAAATTTTGTATCCAATATCTTATGAGCACAAAATTTATGAAGGCTAGCCCATTATTCTTTAAATTGCGACAATCAGTGACGTCATGACGAATTGAGTAGATTACCGGGATTGCTAAACGTAGGGCGGTTATGCAATGTATAAACGTAGACTAGCATTTGACGTGATTTATGCAAGAGAATATCAATGCTGATGGTAATTGCCAGTATAATTACGACACCTGCAAGTTGCTGCTCAGTGAGCCTTGACTGAAAACACCAACTTAATGTCCAATTTTGCCAGTTTTGCCGTTTCCCCCAATTTTCATGCTATGTAATAATTTCTTGATGGTGTAATAAAACTGTACCCCCAGTAGGTGCGAATTTTGTTCACCATCATCATTTTCTCTAGCCCTCCACGACCATCAAATTTTATCCAAATCTGTTGGAAATATAATATACAAAGGTGCTTAAGCCCCTGTCTGGTTTAGTATATTTTAGTTGATTAGTCACATGTCGGTTATTATGAAATTACGATCGTCGTATGACACTTTGTTATATATATAAAGATAAGAAGTAGACAATTAGATAATAATTATAAAATCTTCATGTTCACACTTTTACAAAATCCAATAAAATAAGCCAATATCTTTAGTACCTTACTTCTTTGAATCGTCCGTTCTAAGTTTCTGCCATTCATTGTTAGAATCATAGATCTTTTAAAGTCGTATATCTGCTCCATAGCACTTGTGAGAACCATTTATGCTCGTTTGAGAAAAAGCCTTTCAAGATTCCCACTCAACCCAGGATTTATAGCCTACAGATATCTGGTATTTCAGCCAAGCCGGTTTTATTGGTTTAGAGACAGCTTGGAGGGCTAAAAGCTGGTGACAGCAATAATGGAGCTCGTTTGGTAGAGGTGCTCATGATTTATATTTTCGACAACTTCTGATCCCTATGATTTCCAAATCTACAATGAATGGACTAGAAGCTGACGTGTTTTCTTCGATTTTCTTAATAGATTATATTGATTTTGTGAGTCTCTCCTATTCCATTTATTGTAGATGTGATCAAAATACTCGCCCGCAAACCCATCCTCTTGAAAAGTATGGAGTAGAATTTTAGAGAGGAAAACGAGTGCGACATTTTAAGCAAATATAGGGGGGAGGTGCAAGTATTGATATGGTTGTTGAAGTTTCTAGCTCACGGTAAGTTTAGTGCTCGACGAATGCAGAGTATCTTAAAGAAGATCTTACAATGGAGGTGGTAGCTTGAAAGTATAATTACTTTATTGAATAGATGGTTAAAGAGACTAAAAGTTGTAATCATCAACATCCTTAGGAAAATTAATGTCTTTCTAATAATCAAGTATTTCTATCTTGACATTGTTTACATTTAATTATTGTTTACTTAGTCATATCCATATGACAGGGTAAATGTAGCGTCGATATTGGCGATTAATATTTTGCAGCGCTGGCTCAAATAAGCCACTTATATCGTTGAATTTCCTCTGAGCCCCCTGTATTTTTCTCCACAGTGAACCTTCAACATTATGTAATAATTTCATAGCTTCTAACTGGCGCAAAAGTGCTGGGGAATTACTAGGGGATCCCTTCACTACTGATCATTCCCTTGTCAGTTTTTCAGTTTGTTGTGTGATTTAATGACAACCACTGCAGAGACGTGGTGACCTATTAGAAACAAAATTAGAAAAAGGGAGCCGCTAACAGGCACTCACTTTATATGCCTCCAACTATAGTCATCCGTGCAAGCATAAATTTCGATCAATAGTGGCAACAAGGCCATTAAGTCTCTACGATTTTCATGTGCATTGGTGGCTGGTCCAACCTACTCGGGAAGCCCGCGCCGCTGTTTCTTTAACGCCAACGATCGATTATGCGCTGGAGGGGGTACGTGAGGAGTTTGCCTCAGGACCAATCTACCGCCAAAGGGAGATATTTGAGTATATTCAGTCGATGCCGGTCATAGAAGTCCCAAATCTTGCAGTTCTGCGGACTAGCAAAGGCCATCCCCAAGGCGCATTGAACAGGCCAACAGCCTCACAAACCTCCACAGGGAGAGATCCTTCGCAGTTTGAGGTTGTCGAAGCGTCCTTGAGGCCTCGAAGGAGGTGTGGAAGGTGTAGGCAGGCTGGGCACAATGTGAGGAATTGCCGTCAAATTGACACACCTTCTGCACCGGCATCGGACGCGTCGACAAGCTTGGCCACCCTGATGGGAGGTTTGTTCATGATGCCAGAGCGGTGAGAGAGATGGAATATTGATATGCCATGTATAAACAGGCACTGTATTGATCAATGTAAACAAGCATAAGACCGATAAACAAGTAGAAATGAAAATAAATTGAAAAGCTTTGTTAGCGATTAAAATGATATGCAAGCTCTTTGAAGTGTTGGTTCGTCTAGATTCATGTCAAACAAGTAGAATACAGGGGAAATACATTGCAACATTGGTCCTCTGTTTATACACCTCTCTGTCTTGGTGTTCAGGCTTATTTGGCAGGGCATCTCAGGCGTCGAGTGGTTAATTTTCATAAATGATAGTCGTCCGATCCTACCCTGACCGTTTTGTATTATTCCCCGACATTTTACTTATTTTGTAGAGTTTCACGGTAAAAGCTCATTTGAGCCAATCAGGCGCCAGTATTTTATGGTAATTTAATTTAAGTGTACAAGGTGAGTGAGTGCCTGTTAGCGGCTCCCTAGAAAAATTAGAGGCAATTGATGAAGTTGGATCTAACAAACTACATCTCCGGCATTGATGTTGAACTCATCTTCATGACACGCTGGCTGACGTTGTGTGGAAATTACGATTTCATCCACTCAAAACCGTATTTGACGGAACAAGATTTTCTGCAAGTCTCAAACTCCTTGGGTATTTCAATGCCGCCGTCCATTTGTTATAAAAATAAGGTTATGAGATATGGAATAGTTACTTGGTAGTTTTATATTGCACCTTCGCTGTGTAATGAGTTAGTATGATAGATATTTCAGTAATATATAAATGTTAACTGTGGTAATCAGTTTTCTTACATCCACTATGAGGATTTCCTCTCTTCATATAGAGAATCGATGATGTACCTCGAATACCTTCTTTTCTGAATGTCGCCTGTCTAACCAATTCCCTGATGTTCCATGAAATACTATTCTAGTCTTTCCCCCTTCATTCACATTTGTTGTGTTACGGGCTAGGCCCGATTTGTAATTGACTGGGAGTTGGTCTCCCAGCAGTCACGTGGTATACGTTCTATGTGGGATAAAGGACAAGGGCAAGGTCCATCAAGAGTAAGACCAGATCACTCTCGACAAGTGTCTCCCAAATTGGACAGACTTGTTCGAACATGCGGGATCACTCAGATAAGTGCATCCCGATTAGGAATACCAATCCCATACGGGAATCACCTACCGTTTTCTTTTATTGTATATAGTTGTATTGTTTCTTTCCTGTGTAAAACCATAGATAAATATAGATTATTTCTTGGCATAGCTTTCGTGCTTGTCCGATTTCGCACTTGCTTTTCACGTGTTGTGATGTTTCCCAAAAATATTTATATATCCAAGTCTAACTTGTCTTTCCTAATAAAGTGGTACAGGGATACCTGTACTAGTATAATTGTATCTGTGCAAGGGTATCCAATTAGGTAATCACAAAAAGATCAGATACGTAAAACTAAATGTTTGTCTACACAGGAGATAGCAGCAATCCTCACTTGAAACTCCTATCATAAGTAATAAAGAATTTTAAACTAAAAAATGGCAGATCCCTCAATTCAAGGGTAAAAGAAATATTAAAGCAAATTTCTCATCTGCTTAACCTGGCACCGACTTTAAACTGTTCAAGGCTTGAGAATTTTGGTACGAAAAGCTTATTTCTAGTACAGATCGAGTTAACTGAATCTCATCTTGGGAATATAGCGTTTTCATAACTTACCACGTAAAATAAACCCAAACTTGAATGGTTGAGATTTGAAGCCATGACATAAAATTGATGTGTTAAGTTATTTAATCACAAGTTAAGCTACTTTTGTCAAGTTTATAACCCTTTTTAAACACGTGATGTTTTTTTTTTTTTTTGGTTTTTACTGGTCGCAAGCTGGGCCTTATAATTCCTCGTTTATTGGCATCTTCCTGCAAAGCTGATATAAAGTCCCGGCTTCTTTACCAAACGTCGATTTACACATTGAAATCAAGTGCATGGGGTGTAGAAATACATGACGTATTCAAATCTGACTTTCCCCCTTGAATTTAATCTCTTCGAAATGGTAATTTCTGTTGGGCTTAGAAGTTGGACTGCAATACAACTCAGTGAACTTTAATTGTCTTGATATTCTCTTTGAATTCTCCTTGAATAGGAGCTGACAAAAATGTGGAACCGTTCAAATTTAAATTTCATTTAGATCCAAGGGAGAAATTTCAAAAAAAAAAAAAAAAAAAAAAAAATACAGCCAAATTCGGGGCGAGTTTTGATCTTGGGCTAGCATCGAATCACAGCTGGCTTAAGGACGAGCGAGCGATACCAAATTGAACGACTATGAAGTTGATAACTTCAACACAGTAATGGCTTGAGTGTTATCTTCAAGCATGTGATTAAACCTATCACTTATCATATCTCTATGTGTGTTCCAGGAAATTCACAACTGGTGGTGCTTCCTTGTGGGATCAGATGACCAGCAGAATTTTTATTCTTCACTCAAGTAATATTTCCGACAAATGCTCTCGTCATCAGAATTATAGTTTGTAGATTGGTTATTCGACAATTACGACCCTATCAAAATAAAACAAGGCTTCAATTTTCGGGCAGAGTGGGAATAATAAACACATTCTCTAAGTATTTGAGGAAGTAAATTCTTCTTGTTGGAACTTATGCACGAAAGAAGGTTGTACCTGCAACACAAAATCTTTTTTCTTTGAAGAAAAAGAACTTTTTTTGCCCTTCAAGGTCTCATGAGATATAATATATCTATGCCGTTTTGGACACAATAAAAATGACTATGTACTTGTGTCAAAAAAAAAAAACGATATCTAGTTTTTCTTTTGGTGTCAACTCAAAATACTTCATTTCTGATCTTCGTTAATCTATCCAATTCAAATTCCTCTAAGCCTCATTGAGTTCTAATACGCGGCTTTATCCCTCTATCTTGGGCCTTGAGTAATAGGAAAAGCAGAGTTATCAGTTTTTAGAATATTTGGGAATAAGCATTACCTATGGGATACTACCAGGCAAGACTAGAAGGTATGTCATTTTTAAGTGTTGAAATATGATTCTCTTCATTTTTTATTTTTTAAAAAATACAAAAACTATTTTCCTCTCATATTTTTGAATAAACTTAAATTATATCTATCGTTGGAAGTATTTTCTTATTTAGAAAACATCCGTAAAAAGGTATTGACAAAAATGTTATTAATTTTCTTCGGTTTTTTCGTTTCCTAATTACGAAATGAAATTTAGCTCTAACGATAATAAAATACTTATTTGATATATAGAAATTTGTAGTAACAGAGGATGGCCATCCCCGGTTTATTACGTTCAAGGAGATCATTATATTATCGCTACAGTTATGGTTTCTAATCTAAGATTTCAAGGTCAATCTCAATCAAGCGCCGAAGAGGCTAGAGAAAATGCTGCCCAAAACGCTATCAGCGGTATTTGATAAAGGCTCCATCCTATCTCAAAATCTCTCACCGTCTAAACAACCTCCAAAATAGTTTCTCGCCATTTTGTCATGTTTAGACTGCTTTCTATTGTCATATTAGTCTTCCTGAATATTCAATCAAGTTATTTTAATAGAGCTAGCTCTCTCTCTTTACATTATATGTTCCTGAAGCTTAAATAATTCCTGTCTCTTTATTTTATATAAAGTATGGCAAGACAAAATTTAACTCCATCAAGGCAATAAAATATTTAAATTTGTCTCCTATCCTTTCTAGTCCCTATCTATATATGGACCCTTGTATAGTTAGTTTCTTTCTATGGGGGAAAAAATATTTAAAAATCATCAATTATTCACACTTCTAGTTAATTAGCATCATTGTATGTGAACTCACTTTTCAAAAGGCTTAACTACCAAGCAAAGTCTAGAGCAAAATAAGAATAGAGCTACTGACGCGATAACTCGACGAGATCGATGAAGACATGTTTTAAAAGTTCCAAGATTTATGTTGGAGTTTCATTCCAGGTCAGGATGTTTGTTCAAATTGCATCCAAGATAAGATTTCAATTTGAACAATTAAATACATTAGTTCCAATATAATACAGCTTTTACCTATTCACAGTATTTACACACATAATCATATTATTATTTTTATCCAATCCTAAACTTTTACTAATAGTAGTGAAAGTTCCTCTATAATATTACAAAAGTAATATTATGTCTTTAGATAGCTCATAATCTCAACAGGTTATGAGCCCGGACTCGCTTTCAGCAAATAGAGGCTCTGGATAACATATCATAAGGATGTCATATGACGATACTAAATTCATACTTGGCCAAGGGTTCAATCTGTAAAAATGGATCGCAGATCTAACAACTTTACTTGTCAGGAAGCGTTGCATTGGCCTCTTCATCCACGATATTCATGGAATTGAGGATACCATCTGTTCCATTACATCAGAGAAGGGCTCATTCTCTACCGAAGTTTACGCAGTGGCTGTAAGTCAGTACAAATAGGAACTACAGAAGTTACGAGAAGGTAAGGTAGAGACAATAAGAATTCTTGCAGCTCGTATCGAAGAGCAATATGTCCGCTCAATCTAATGAGCATGACGGCGAATAACGTTAATCGGGAATGTCGGACCACGTGAAGGTTTCAAAGAAGAAGGTCGAGATCGTGAGGAACACGATTGGAGACTTGTCCCCGGTGTAGAAAGCACTGGAGAAGTTGAAGGTGGACATGAAATTGAAGGGGTTAGCGAAAGTGGGTTATGAGCAGCTCTGGTCGAAGGTAGTGAAAAAGTCGAAGAGCCCAGACGCCATATTATTGAAGTTGGAGGCACCGGCAATGAGAGAGGAGTTTTAAGCCATTTCGGCCTCGGATATGTACCTGATGGTTTCATCGAAGTTCCTGAGATCCCACCCTAGGTGAAGACACAGGGGTACACGAAGTCAGAGATATTCTGATGGGTACTGAGTACTATGTGGGACGTTGGGTTCCGCCCTAGGGTTTTCTCACGATAAAATTTCACAAATCCCCGTACGCTCAGCGCGATTAAACTTTTATCGCTCAATCTGCAAACTATTTGATCGTCGCTTAAGTTTGAAATTTTTCTTTGCGTATTTTCTGAAATTGATTTAGTCATACTAATAACGATGTCTCCATAGAATTTTGTGTTACGATCTGAATGCTAGAAGAGTGATTCGTGTAAACTATAGTGAAGAACTTTGATGACTCAATTAAGTGCCAAATTCGCGAAATAATCCAGCATGGGCCTACGATTTTTAATTCAGTTGGCCAATAATTTTTTTCGGCAGAAGTGTCAATTTTAGATAAGAATATAATTGGCTAGACTGATTTTTATGAAGGGGGGTTCGGCAGTGGAATGGTAAATTATACTACCAATACCAACTTTGAAAGTATCGGTGTCAACGTAGTGCTTTTTCCTCGGGATTAAAATTATGAAGGATTGAGGAATTCTCGCTAGCGAGCTGTAACGCGTCAAATGATTTATTTTCTTCTACTTTTATATCTGAAAACCTGGTTGAAGTGGGTTCTCTTTTTCTTCTTGCTTTGGTGATACCGTCACCCTCATGCTTTCGCAGTGATCAATTTAAATCAAATTTTCTGTTTTGTAGGTCGGCTGAAAATTTTACATAGTGCGGAATATACTATTGTAGATAACCGGTAAGGCCAAGGTAATATTCAAGCTGTTTTAAAGTTCCAGGAAAAGCCAGGGCTTGAAAAGTAGCCTAAATATTCGTTTGCAAATGCAAGCCCGAGAACGTTTACTTTCTGTCCTAGAAGAGCCATGGATGGGTAGGCCAGAAAACATTTCTTTGGACTCAAAGTGATGTCCCCTGACTTGCATTTAAAAAAATTGCTGTCCACGACACTACGGCTGTCGCGGCTACCAGTAATCCTTTTAGCCAAAAGTCGTGTTGAAGGACCAAATTTGCGAGATTGAGTTTCTGCCAGATGATAAACGTTAACCTCTTCAACAGCTGTCATTGCTTACGCGTCGGAATCAACGAGATTTCCGACTTTGAGACTTGGTGATATAATCACCTCTTTATCGGTAGGATTTTCTACCATGACAGCCTTGCACTCATCCGAACCAAGATAGGCAAAGGTCGTAAAGTTTTCCTGACGCAAAGGCTCAAAAACCATATCATGGTTTTGCAAAGAAAGCTCTTCATCCTTATTACCGCTGATAATTACAAATGTATGAGATTGGGGTGGAATTACAGCCTCTTTTTTGGCATAAATCAAGATTTTTCTCTAAACGTCTGTAGCTAAATTCATAATTTTAACTTGTTAACTCGCACATTTTGCCAAGGTTAGTAGGTGAGCATCGAAATCAATTACCCAACCTTCTGGATAGATGATATCTATTCCTAGTAGGACTTTAGCATCTGACTTATCGATAATGTGTGCCTCTCGAGAAAACTGTGCCATTATTCCATTTATAGTAGGTAAATAAAAATCTAAATTTACAAATTAACTAGCATCATGCTTTTGAGAGCCTAGGCGGCGAACTTTATTGACATAAAAGTTCGCCGCCGATGATGATATTAGCTTTGCCTTCGTTCTTGATTTGATCTACGAATCGGCTGCTGAAAATGCGTGCTTTTGGGGGTATATTTTTTGTATTAAAAAAAAACAATAACTCCTCTATCCAATAATCCAGTAAGCTCCTTTCATCTCGAATCTTTGACGTCTGGTCGTATATCATTAGTCATAAAAATACTATCTCCGTAGCGTAATGGAAGTCCAGCATTCCTTGCCGGTTGGTGTCTTCGTATGCAGATTTCGTTAGTTTGATCTATCGGATTGACAATGGGAATATTAGTCGAATTTTCATCTTGCATAACAGTCGGGCTATTATGATAAGGTTTGCCAGATGTGAATCTGAAGTTTGCATAGCCGTGCGGGAGTTGGACTGTCACGGTCTCCCCATCTAAGGCGATAGACTTTTACGGCCAGGCCCGGTTCTTCACATGAGTATTAAGGGCTAATGAGTATCGGTGAGACACTCGATTACCATGCCACAAAAAGTTAATAAATTTCCATGAAGTCTAAAGAATGACGAAGGAGGTCTTGTCTAATTACAGTCTTATACCCTGATCTCGCTACTCCCTATTACCATACAGGATTCCCAAGTTCCCATATTTCATAGTGCTTCGTAACGTGATATCGTTATTGAATAAGAGTAGGCTATCACAGGATAGCCCATTCGACCCACACAGGGCCGTGTCCGTAACAACGAGTTCGCCATATAAGAACGTTAGATCCGAGTGGGATATTATTTGTGATGGAGCCATTCCTAATTCGGAGTGCGTACGAAACCTGACTTTTTGCTCGAAGTTTAGATACTTCTTGTTACAGGCTGTGCCTGGTTTATTGTCGGTAGACTGGGCTTTGTCAGCCCAGTCGTATTCGTCAAACAGGTATGATGATCGACGTTATTCACACAGGGTTACTAAGCGACAGGGCTTGGTTATTCAAGGAGACTGTGTTGTGAATAGCAAGGCCTAGTCAGGTGTTGGAAGATTAGAGATCATGATATAATTCAGACAAGCTTCTGTAGACTTTTATGAAATGAAGAACTAAGGGGTCTTAAATAATATTCATGCTAATAAGGAAGCAGTAAAGGATCAAGTTAATGTCAGTAAGTGATATATGCAATAACGATATTAGATTGGATACTCAATGAGTTTAGTTATGGAGCAAGATAGATAGACATGTATATAGATACCTGCTTTTACCCTCATTGTAAGAAACAACTCAATATTATTATTTTTACTAGTATTATCTTCACAAATATCAATCTCATACTTAACGTATCATCCATTACATTCTACTCGCAAGATTGGCATCCTGTCACAATTTCCTCACTCATAACTGTAACAGGTTATGAGCCCGGGGCGCTCTACTGAAGCTCAGTTCAGAAGTGCTAACGTAGGAAACAGCAACATGGCCAACGAAAAGAGCATTGTGGTACTAGAAGATGGAGTCTCGTTCATACAATGGAGGGCAGCATTACAGGCAAAATTAGCACGCAGGAACGTGCTTGGTCACGTTTTTCACGATATCCCAGGTATCAGACCTGTCATTATGCCAATAGATCCGACCATCACTACCCCCAATGCAATTAATATCGACGAACTCTTTGAAGATCATGTAATAAAAGTCGAACAATAGATCCTTCGTGAAATAGAAGCGAAGAATATAATAATTTCACGTCTCGGCAAAACTAACTGTCCGCAGTCATGTGAGCACGTGACATCGAAGCAACTCTACGACAACATAGCCAGCACCAGACAAGAAACAGCCACTACGCCCTATCTAGCATCACTGGAAAAGTTCTTGCAGGTCAGATTTGAAACCAAAGCGGATAGCTACATAGATTCATTTCTTGTCGGACTTCAAATTGTTAACAACGCAGCTGATGCATTTAACTACACCCATGGCAGTAACAATGTGCACAAAATAGACTCAGGTCTAGCGGCAGCAATTTTTGTCCTTGGCACAAAGCAAGTTGAATGGCTCACGGTTTGGAGGGAAAAAAAAGTATACGACCATAATAATCAATTCCATTCAATGATGTCTTCACTGCGATCAATAGCAGGAAACCGAGCACAGCCTGCCAATATGGTATTCGCTGCAACCGTTCCTGCTAACCATGAACCAGATCCAAATGCATACTGTAAAAGGTGTCGACATAGACATAAAAATAGGGAATGTTTTAGGCAACACCCAGAACTAGCACCAAAAGCAAAGGATGCTAAGCAGAGCAAAGGAAAGGGAAAGAGGGCTGCTGTAGGAAATTCTTCAGATAGTGATGAGGATAGCGATATTTTGATAGCATCAGTTCGTACTGTTGAACTAGGCCAGATTCAGCTAAACATAACACGACTAGCGTAGCATGCAGTGCATATGCTAACAGGGTATTGTTTACTGTAGCAACTAATCGCGAAAGAATGAATCTTGAGATAAAGAACCACAAGGGAAAGTAAATAGCAGAAGCTCAACTTTGATGGAAGCATATTAATCCAAGGTAATTCTTTGTTACTAGAATGGCAATATTGATTGTATATAGTTTTTTGTTACGTATTTAGAATAGAGGTTTTTGAACAGGTCGAGCATAGCGATTTCATAGAAAAATATATCAAATACATCATCATATTCAATAATCAATTCTTATCAAAACAGTCTTAGTGCGACTATAAGTGCAATCAAGAATCTTTATAAACAAAAGAATCTAACAGTTATGAACCCGGTGATCTACTCAATTGTTTAAGCATTTGAACAATCTCAACATCGACTCTATCAAAACTCGACTTGCAGTTATCTTAAATCACACTAGAATTCCAAGTTTTGTGCTGGATATACCATACGACCGAAACTCACATCATCTACTGGACATATTTGGGTTCTGCTATTTCATTATACAATGGCAACCATTAGCGTTGTTAGCAAGCCATTGATAGTATCATCAGCATCCGATTGGGATATTTGGATTAACACTATCCAGCGATTAGCAAAACAACATCAAGTATGGGACTTCATTAACCCTTCATTCGAAACACAACCAGATCAGCCTTTAGAACCTGATCTCCCTGATATTATCAACCAAGACGTCTCCAATGAAATTGACGCCGTCATAAATCGTGAAGATCGACGTTTTGAAATGGATCTTTATAAGATCAGACTCGCTAAATATGAAAAACAATCAAACGGCATGAGTAAAGTACTTCATCAAATTATGAATACTATTTCTATGTCTATTCAAACAACAGTCATTCTACATAATGATGATCAATCAATCTGGCGTATCCTTAGGGATCTTACGCTACGATTTCAACCTACTGATATTGCTAGAGAGGAAGAGTTATTAGTAGAATATCGAAAAATTTTGAGGCAGAATTTGTCCCGAGGAAATCTTGAAACCTGGCTAGATAAATTCGAAAGCAGAATCCATCGTGCAAAACTCACCAACCTCGCAGAAACAGAAGATAAGCGAGCAGTCTTCGAATTACTTCACGCTTTGAAAGTATCTGCTGTATCAACAACCGCTAATATTCTAAATGAAACCATTCGTGCCGAAATCTTGATGGGAAGGCCGCTACAGCCTGTTTCCCGTGTAATTGAACATGTACGACAAGTAATACGAACAAATAATCTTCTCACATCTCCCACTAACCGAGGAACTGCATTTGCAACATTCAACGAAGAACCTATTGATACTTCAAAAGATTTGTCTGACGAAAAACAGAAATCAGCAAAATCAGAGAACAATAAAGAGAAGAAGTCAGATAATAAAAATAGTAAGAAAAAGTGCGTATGTGGCAACACTCACAGCTACAACACCTGCTATTATTTGAATCCCGAAAAACGACCAAAGGAATGGAGACTTAAGCGAGAAGGGATAGAATCTTTAAAAAATGCAAAAGTTAATTCAAAAAATAAATGGTTAAAATCGGCGATAGAAAATTGTATCAATGAATCTGACAAATTTAATGGATCCGATAAAGATGAACTTTCAAGTAATACCGAAGTAGAAAATTTACATGAGGTTTTTGCTCTATCCTCACACACAAGATCTCACTCACCTCTACAATCTTCTCTTCCACCATTAATTCCAGAAGTTGATATACGAGCCTCATTTATTTACGATACGGGCGCAGATATTAATGTCTCTAATGACCTGTTTCATTTTACTACCATCACATACTTTGAGAATCCGAAAAAATAGATACTGGCGACTCTTCAACTGAAATCCTCGGAAATGGTAGAATTAAGCTCACACTTACTGGACCAAACAAACAACCATTCGCCATCATTATAACGAATGTTGCTTACATACCTGGTATGCATACAAATATAATTGCAGCCTCCAGCTTAAAACGAAAAGGTGTTTATTTAGACGGTCGCAGAAATATTTTAATGCGTGACAACAAATGCTTTGCAAATTTATTCGAACATGGTGGACATCTTCTCCTTACGAAAGGGAAATCTAGCCGTATAGCTATACAGCTCACAACATCTGGACGCCCTATCTGGCATCGCCGTCTAGCTCATCCAGGTCCTTATGTGCTTAAAGATATAAAGTCTTCCTGCAACGGTGTAAACGAAGTATCCATGGATATCAAAAACACAGCAGATTGTGAGATATGCGCTTTAACAAAATCTCATCAACAAATCTCTCGCCAACCTCGTTTAGTTGAGCCCAAACCGTATCATACTGTTCATTTTGATTTAACCGAACTATCAACTGGCTTTAATCATGACAAATGGCTAGCACATTTTACATGCCAGTACACACAAATATCTCACGGCTATACAATTTCGAGCCGTTCTAAACTTCCTTCGACTTTCAATACTTTTATTACCTAGTGCGAGTTCAGTTTCAAGCACAAGTCTGCCAAATCCAAATGGATAATGAGGCACTTAAAGAATCATTTAAGGAAACACTTAACAATAGAGGGATCATAATTTTAATATCACCTCCGTATACACCCCAACCTAACGGTGTTGCCGAACGTGCTGGGGGGGTTATAATGGCTCGCACTCGGGCGATAGCACTGGGCGCAAATCTTCCTGAAAAGCTATGGCCTGAATTATCTTTGTTTGTAATTTATATTCTCAATCGCACTCCACGTTTACAACTCGAAAATCAAACACCATTTCAGAAGCTATTTGGAAGAAAACCTGATATATCACACTTTCGTATACCAGGAAGTCGTGCATATGTTCATATTAAAACTTTGCCTAAGCGTGAAGAATTGAGTGCACGCGCATACATCGGATATCTTGTTGGTTACGACAGCACAAATATCTTTAAAATTTGGTGCCCTTCGTTAAATCGTGTAGTTAGAGCTCGCGATGTCATTTTTGATGAAACTAAATTCTATAAGGAAAACGATGAAAATGTTCAACTCACAGAGAAAGAAGCTGAATTAATAGAAATACCTGAAGTTGAAACTTCGTACGAAGAACAATTAAATTCAAATTCTCTTTACGATGATATTTTATCAACTTTTACTCCACGTCAGCATTCGCCATTGCTCAAAGAGAACAATCGAGGGCGTTTTTTAAAAAAAAGATGTGTAGTCCTGTCTAGTTGCAAAATGTGTGTGGTTGTATTCCGATTCGGTACATATAAATGTTGAGTTCACTAAATTATTATTTTTTTTATTTTTTTTATTTACGCATTTAACGTCCACGGCAACAATCTTCTGACTGTTGCCTGATGCCTCCCTAGGGGCGTAGGACCCGCTATCGAGGCTAAGCCCGCAGCGAACTTTAGATTTTAATAGCTACAATATACCTAGTGGCTGAACCATCCCATGGTCTACCCTTTGCTTCTCTGTAAAAATAATGATAATAGTGTCACGAAATAAGACTATGTCTTTATTAAGGGATAAATTGATCACGGATCGAGTAAGAGGTCCAAGGGGACCGTCTTACTTATGCTACCT